>VYZW01033260.1:15416-54753 GCA_013401315.1 Balaeniceps rex
CGCCCCGCTGCCCGCGGGGGAGCCGGGCAGGCAGGGCCCGCCGCCGGCGCCGCTGCACCGCCCCGCGCAGGCTGCCGAGCCCCGGGAGGGCAGGTCCTCCCCTCTCCCGCCCGGCAGCGGGACCGCCTCTCCCGGGAAGCCACCCGCTCCCCGCTTTTGTAACTGCAGCGAGAGGTAACAGGCGAGAGGACACGGCGAGGAAACCCGACCGCGGGGTGCAGGCGGAGAGCAGCGGGGCCGGGCCGAGCGGCAGGGCGCTGCCTGCACCCCGGGCTGGACATCGCCGCTCACGGGACACAAAACCAAACCCCATCAGCTCCAGCCCGCGATGGAGACAGGCGGCTGTGAACGGGCGAGCGCTCCTCTCCCCCACCCGCTGCATTGGGAAAGACCGGTCTGGAGACACAGCTTACACCAATAAATTTTTTTTTTTTTTTTTTCCATTCATGCAGCTCATATCAATTTAAATACAGTAAGTTAGACAAAGCAAAGAATACTACTGTGGGTCCTCTCTAACAGTACTTTCTTGGAATTTAAATGCCTATCAAAAAGTGTCCTAAAATAATATTACGGAGAGACAAAAGTTTGGGCTCACTCGAATGTAAAAGCAACCATCCCAAAGTTCCAGCATCTCGAGCAGTGGAACATGTTAAAAAATCTTCATAAGCACAGCATGAAAATCGGCAAGTTTGAGTATCTCCTATGGGCCCTGAGAAGAAAGGACGTCAAACCTGGCAAGGTCTATATAGGCACTCTGAAACCATTGAAAAAGCTTACATCTTGATCTCAGGTTAGAGTAGGAAGGATTTAATCTCACTCCCACTACACTCGATAGCAGAGAAGCTAAGGGATCAGAAAAAAGGTAAGGGATCATAAAAAACTATCAGGAATATCCCTCTGAAGAACCAGCGGAGAGCTAGTACTTGTCAATGACAATTCTAGAGAGAAGAGATCTGACAAACACCAGTGAACCCACGCACCTGCTAATTCAGTCTCTCTGGTTATGGCCCAGAAAGAGCCCTGCTATATGCAAAGGCAGCAGATGGCAATAGTATTTTCTCATTTCGGAGAAAAATCTGCCTTACATAAATGCAGTTCCGCAATTAACATGCTTATATTCCATGAGTCCCATGTTTGCCCAACCTTCAGCTCCCTATAAAGAATAATGAAGCTCAAGGCAAACGCCCGAACCTACATTTCTTCCCAGGAAACTGGCAGAATGAGAAGAGGTATTTACAAGATTTACCTTTATCAAAAAAAGGCCAGTGTATAAGTCCCCACGTGGACAGGGCTCAGGGTTTTCTTTGGTACTCCTACACAGCATTACTGCAACTGACAAAGCTGTCAACAGCCACGAAGATCACAACTGAACAATCTGCCTGTGCTACTGCAACTACTGGAAATGAACATACTGGATCCAAGCTTTGACCCACATGCATAATTAAAATTAAAAAGTGTACCATCTTAGCTACATTTTGATGAATCTAAAATACTTAATTTTTAGTTTCAATGCTGATGAAAAAGCATCTGTCTTTCTGATGTCAGTCTTCCACATTGTACTAGCGTACCCATACAAACAGCAACAACCTTCCTTTGCCAGGAACATTTTCCCTTTGCCAGCCCCTACTGTGTTCACTTCACCATCTCCTCATCTTTCTAACCTGGCCTCTTTGGTTTTTCAGTGATGGTATTTATAATTTTCTGCTATTATAGCAATATTAAGGAGCAACATGAATGTTTGCATATGAAGCAATGGAAAATGCAAGTATTTGTTCAAGCATACTGTCTACGTGTCCTGTAGGTTTCATGGTAAAGATCATCAGTTTCTATTCCTTCTTAAAGGATAAATATTACTGACAGCACTGTTTCCGTGTTTCAGACAGCACAACACTACCTTTGAAGATGTCTATCATTATATGGGCAAGCAAACACCATCAGCTAAGGGAAACACTGCTTGAAAACCCTAAGTTCCAAACCCAAGAATGTAACAGCAAGTTGTACAACTTGAAGAATACATTATAGGCTCAAGACACATTTAAAGGAAAAAAATTACTGCCAATTGGTGAATGTTCCTTTCTTTGGGGTACACAAGTATCACTATCTAGTACTGCATTAGCACCTAAGAATTTTCTTTTTTTTTAACTGCAAGAGTTTATACACAACATTCTTAGAGAAACTGATGCAGCGTTTCCAAGAACTATACTGGCATTTCCCTGAGCTTAGCAATAGTACAACGCTGGGAAATTTTCCAGCACAATTCAAGATGAAAGGGATTCATCACGCAATTTTATTTAAACATGCACTCATATTACTACCACCATCGTATATATTGTCAGCACATAAAGGAGTGATGTTTCTAGGTAACAATACTAACAACAGCTGCAGTGTAGAACAAAACTTTAATCATCGTGACTTTAGGCAAAAATGTAGCTGAAGTTTAGGCTCGAAAGTTACATGTAAATTAGGGAAAAGCTTTGAAAATATTAAACCAAGATACTTACACAGCAAATGTCAGAAAAGGTAAACTTAGAACATCAATTCCCTTAAAGTCACTTAGAAAGCATCTGCTGTTCACTAATCTTATTTAATAAGTTCTTACAGCCAGCCAGCCACGTAATTATTAAAATACAAACAAACCAACTGCACAACAAGGGAAAAATAAGCTTACTGGTGAAGCTGCTTGTGCTAGGTCTTTGCACAGCTGTAGGTATTTGTTTTAGGCAGACAGCAGTGAAACAGGACACCTTGCAAACACTATAGCGTACCCCAGCTCCAGAGACTTCAAATGGAATAAGATAGCTATGAATGAATAACAGTCAAAATATGAATATAATGAATAAACATTACAAGAATTATCAGATGATCTTACTAGAGAAATTACTAAGATTTCTCAGAATACCAATATGTTTTCCACCTCTCGCCTTACTGTGATTTTGGGCAAGATACTTCTCTTGCTCTTAAAAAATCTGGAAGGTGGAAAAGAAGAAAAGGCAGCAGATGCAGCTAACAGTAAATTCTTGTTAGCAATACAGTGCTGCAGCTCAAGATGGAATATAAGTAATGATAAATACAAACCTCCCTGTTGTAGCCAACAGGAAACAATTCTCACATTCTTTTCAACAGTTATTTCAAAAAACACACAGGCAAAGGTCAGCTTTTTACACTGCTCTTACAAACAGTATTTTTTCTAGCAAGTAAGAGCTTCCTCATCATTCTCTTTCCACTGTTTTACTGTTCTTCTGGAAAGTGATATGGGCAGGAATAGAACAGACAATTTAGAAAAGCCAAAGCAAAGGAAGAAAGAAGATACATTCAGTGGAAGATTTTGCAAAGAGTCAAACCCTAAGCTTCATCAGCTGTTATAGGACAAAACATTACTGAGGGTGGTGGAAAGGAAAAATGTGCGGATACATCATCTGGAAGACATGCAGAAATGTTAAGTGTCAGGCTCTAGACAAAAGAATAGAAAGAAAAAAATTGTAAGGGCAGAGCACTAATTCAAATTAGCCAAATAAGGAAGTGTAACATAATAAACAAATGAGGTAAAATATAAATTATCAACATATAAACCCCAGAACATTCAGGGTCATAAATGATACTCATGATCTACTAGCTTAAAACATTTCAACTTCCTTAAGCACATCTTGTCAGAGGATAACTCAAGATATCACAAAAATAAGCTACAGCACAAAACATAGATAATATTTATCAGATCAAATAATTTTATCAAGTAATAGAAAACTTCACCTCTGCCAAAATTTATTTATTGCCTTTTTCCCCCCCCTTATTTTAAACTGTATAAAGCAGCTTTAAATGTTACAAGCTTGCGTGGTATTATGAAATACTTAAAACACTACATGACTTAATCATCGTAAGAGATGATAATAACTGAAAAGGTTTTTCTGGCACAAATTCTCAATATCCAACGTTTGCACAGAAGTCGATTACAAACAACGCTGTGTTTGAAGAAGATTAATCTGTGACCCTTCAAATTTTGGCCCTTGACCACAGATATTTAATAATTTTTAAAACAAGGAATGAACTTCCCTAAACACTATATTTATTTATGAATTGCTCTCCCAGTTATTAACTGTGCTACAGAATATTTTTCTCTTTAGGTTATAAAAGAGATGTCTGAGTCAGATGTTGTGGGAGTTAACAAGACTGCATCCTTGTCTTCTACAGATTGTTTGAAACTATATTGGCACATTAAACCTTATCCCACAAAACCAACACCGAATCTCAAGCAGGAAGTTCAGAAGAGAAAGAAGAAGCTATGAGAAAAATATCTTTCTCTATCATAGAGACCCACGTTTCAAGCATGACCCAAAAGGTCTTCAGAGAAAGCAAGCTATGGATGTTAACCTGCCTACAGGGTATTCACAACCTTTTAACCTTTGGAAGCGGCCTGAAGTTACGGAACTCTTCCGGGGAATATTAAAAATAAGCCCCAAGAACTACCAGTAGCCAACACTCCACAGCCTTACGGCAAAGAAGAAAGTGACCCAAGACCAAAACCCTCCTGGGGGACCCAAGTACGGAGAGCTGGGGAATCTCGCCTAGCCGATAACGCCTCTACAGCCCAGGACTTGATTCCAACCCCCACCCGCCCCGCGGCCAGCCCTGCTCCACACAGCCCGCACCCCCGAGAAGCGCCCAGCGCCCCAGGAAGGCCAGGGCCCGCCGGGGCCCAGGCCCACAGCCCCGGGGCGCAGGGACAGCGCTGAGGCGACTCCTGCGGAGCAGAGCGGGGAGAGGTGGAACACCCCAGGGGCTCAGGCCGCGGCACTGGTGGACGCCCGCCGCCGGGGCTCAGCATGTCCCCCCCGCCCTGCAAGGCCAGCGGTGGGCAGGGGAGCCGGGGCCCCGCCGGCAAGGGCCTTCCCCACGCCACACCGGGGCGGGGGNAGCAACTCTCGCGAGAGCGGCCCTGTCAGCCGCCCTTCGCGTCGCGCCCCGCCCACCGCGGGAAGCACGCCTGCGCGCTCACCACCCCCCCCGCGGAGGGCGGGCACTCGCCGCGCATGCGCAGCACCGGGGAACGCACAGCGCCTGGAGTACCTTGCCTGCAGCCGCCGGGCAGCTGCCCCGGGGCCGCCCGCCCCGGGCACCGCGCCCCACGGCCGGCCTCGCCACGGGATTTGCGTAGAAGCGAGCGGGGAGGAGAGGGGAGAGGCAACAGCCGAGGTACCGAGCCCTCCCGAGCATCGCAGCAGTACGGGCCGTGCGAGGTGGGACTGTGCTGACCCCGGGGGAGGAGGCCACGAGCACAGGCTCCTGGAGGTGAAAACCACTGCGTGTTTGTGCAAAGTATTTGCCTAATTCATCTGTGCCTCCACTCGTCTGTAAGACAGGGCAGTCTACCACACCATGGAGCTAGCAAGGAGAAATTAATTTAGAAGCTACCTGTAACTACCAGAGAAAACTCCATGCCAGCGTTAAAGCCGAGCTTGTTCCACGCAGTGTGTGAGTGGGTGCAGAACCACTCACCGAACTCTGAGAGCAAAGAATACACCTGGTAGAGCCATTACTTGACAACTATCATCCCTTTCGAGCACTGATTAAAGCACCCATGCTGTAGGAAAAAACCACAACAGTGTGATCACACATTGCAATTAAAATACGCAGAGAGGGCAAAATTCAGGTTGTCCAAGCAACTTACGACCCTCCTAACATTCTTTTAGCTTGAAAAGACTAATTACAACATACAGCAAAACAGTTGCTTAGGTAAACATCAGGGCTCGATTCCTCAATAAAGCCACTGAATAAAAAAAAACAACTTTCCTCTGGCTCTGGAGAGGAAAGCTAGGTTCTGAACTAGAGCCTTTCTACAACTGTACTCCCCTGAAAGGATGAGCCAACTATAGGGGTTACTTTTTTTTTTTTTTTTTGGATAGGTTGCTCCCTACTCCCCCACCCCCCAAAAGGTGCAGAGATTGGGAATGTGGAGTCTAAGCACAGCATGTACTACAGCATTGAGATACAAGCTGCAGAGTTCTTACCTGGGCTCATGTATATTTAGGTTTATTCTAGACCAAAGTCTGGGTTCAAGACTACATCTAATTTAGGCATAGATAATTAGTATTTTGTTTTATGAGAGATGCATATTTTTCGCCTCCAATTAAACCCACCTTCTTTTAAGTAAACCACCACACTGGTTGATCTCCCTGGCTGTACTCTGCAGGGGAAGTGTCATGGTTTCATCCATACCAAGGTTCAAATAACATCAGAATATATACTGCTACTTCATACAATTTGGCTTACAACCCATGTTCTGCAAACATTGCCCGCTGACATTCTCATTCTAAATGCGTAAGCAGCTTGATAAAGATTCCTGAGAGGTTATATTTGAATGAAATTTGTAGTTTAAACCCTTAGCAAGATCATTTTCTCCTCCTAATAGCATTGTACTTAAGGGGTTTTAACTTATTCCCAGATTTGGGTGTTGGGGGAAGGTGTGAATTCTCCCAATACTTCATTCAAAAATTGGAAAGGGTGGAGAAAAAGAGCTATAGGAGTTGAGGATGCTACAAATGTTTCAGATGTTCTTTCTGAGGATGCAGAAGTGACTCATCTAGGATGACAAAAAGATTGATGAAATCAGAGCTAGATTCCAAGATCCCTCAAATCCCCAGTACTTGCTCCTGGAACAAGCTTACAGAATCTCTGGTTTCATGTATGACCTCAAAATGAGGGTTTAGAAGTTCTTAGTAAGCCTTCTGTAAGTTAAATAACATCTTCTCAGAAAAGTTATAGCAGCTACTTTTAGCTGGACTTGAAAAGCCAGATACGGCTAGCAGCTGCCAGTTGAATGATAGCTACTTTAGGAGGCTGCAGCTGCCCAACTTTAAAAGGGCAGTCCTAGAAAATCAAACAAGCAACAAATTTTAGAAATAGCAGAGATCAAAGTGTTATAGAAAGATATTCCTGATAAAGGAGTTTCTGAGATATACTTGCTTGCAAACCAATTAATGCAGAATGCTCCCCCAGCTTGCAAACAAGTTAATGCTTTAGAAAAATATACAACCTGCTGTGCAAATACAGTGCAGCTTCATTACAGCAAAAGCTGAAATCCTGGCATAGCTGTAAGCAAGGGTGAAAAAGGCAACAGGGACATTGTTTTGCTAGAGGATCAATTTCAAATGTTTTTTTGTAGTCTAGGAATAGCTTGAATTTTCTATGACAGTTTGTGGTGATAAAATACAATCTAAGATTAGCTCTGAGTATTTTAAGAAGTACTAAGGGTAAGAAAAATCTTGGTGTCTGACATTTCTTTTGGATACCTTTTTAAACTTCTCAGAGCAGTCTGGGGAAATAAATGTATGCTTTTTGCTATGAATAGATCAGAGGAATATTGGTTAAAAACTGTATTTTTGTGTAAGCAGCACTCAGGGTTTAAAATTGCTGCTTGGAATATTCATATTAATGACTACATACAATAGTTACTGATGACATGAAGTTTAACATTGGTAACAGCAGTTATGTTAGTGCAAATGTTACTGAAGACAAACCATAGTGATAATACATGCCTTATCTTGACATGGTCTTTGAACTATGCTCCATTAATGTCTGTGTCCTTGCAATGGAATTTAATTATTGTGGAAACTTTTACATTATTAGGACTCAGAACTCCCACTGTATGTCATCGAAAGATTAACTTTTCCTCGTGTTGTCACAGCAAATGCATGACCTTAGCGTATGTTGTCGTAACATGCTGCTCCTCCAGACACGTAACTGTGGCACATATTGGATGTACCCGTTCCTAATTTTTGTCACCATCTTAGTACTACTGTATGCAGTAAATGTACTTCCTTGTAGGGCTGATGCAAGAAGCTAAATGCTAACCAGGAAGATATTCTAGACTGTTTCTTTTCATTCAAAGGAATAAAGAAGTGACCTCTCACTCCCACTTGCTGAGAGCATCAACACATGCAACTTCAAAGGTGGTTTTGAAAACTAAGCGTCAGAGCTTAAATTGGAGCCCAGGGGCCTCTGCCTCAAACAAAAGAGCAACTGGGAACTATTGGGAGAGCTATTGAACTTAGAGAGGGTTCATAGTCAGAAAATATTTGCTCTAGCTTTGATTCATGTCTGTTCTTTCTATTGGCAAACACAAGTTAAAAGCTTGTGAACTGACACAGTAATGAAAGAAGGAGCTAGTGTGGTCTCTATTTTCTGTGTGCATTGTGAGCAAATTTACCTACAGCAGAATCTTTCTGGTGATAGTGCAAGACACAGAAAGAGCCCAGAAAGCGATCATATCTCAGGTGGAGCAGAGGCTGCAAAAAGAAAAATCCAAGCCTGAGTGGAGAGCAAAAGTGATCCTTAATTTGTAGTTCCTTAATTTGTAGGTGTTAACTTGATGCAAAGTTGCATGAGGCCAAATTCTTTAAGGCTTCTAATCAATCAAGAGGAAAAACCTAATACCCGAGTACTTTAGATACTGTCAGTATCAAAAATAAAACGGGGGGGGTGTAATTCCCTTGAGCAGAAGTAGGAACTATTTGGTGGTTGCTGGAATCTGACATCACAGAAGACAACAGAAGAAGGCTCTAACAGAAGAAGCCTCTGGCCTGGAGTAAGTCCTTGTTCATCAGCACTGGTGTTTCACAGACAGATCACCTTCTTGACAAACTTCTGAAGTGTAAGCAATTTCTTTACCACAATGTGGTTTAACCCTACATTCCACGTGCTTCAGCCTCTGTGTCTTCTGAACCACAGGCAGAAGCAGCTTTCCTGCTAGAGGTCTCCAAGATGTCTCACTTCCTCCTTTCTGTAGTCTTCACATTTGTTCCTAAGCCCATTTTCCTCGGACATGAGGATCTGCGATCATCATGAACTACAATACACAATTGCGAATTTAAGGAACTTTGTGTCTGTTGCAGTGATTTTTTTTTATGGCATCTGGCACAACAATTGTAATAAAATACATTGCTAATATGCACCTTTCTTCCTCTGACACATTTCCTGATTTCAAAGAATTGTAGTGATCTTTTTTTTTTTTTTAAAGCAAAACCCTGACTGGCTCAACACATCTGAAGATGCTCAAAATTTCACACTGTGATTCTGCAAAATATTGCTGCAGTTCACATAGCATAACACTATATATGTTATCATAGGTGTATATAAGCAGCCTGATATACAAATCAAGAGAGAAAGCTTCCTCCCATAGAAAACAATTCAGACAATCTGCTATGGGGAATGTAGAATAGATGTAGATAACTCAAGATAGCCCTGATCAATTTTCTTGCAAGCTGGAAATTTAATGCTACAAGACTGTTCTGACAGCTGTAGGGGCACTGACTTGCTATATACCTCTGTCTGAGATGAGCAGGAATAAAGTGGGTGCGGCAAACAGGGGAATGCCAGGAATGTAGGCACAGCAAGGAGGGAATGCTGGGAACGGGGCCGTTGATATTTGTTTCATGAACATTAGCTTCTTGCCTTTTTTCTTCGTTGGCCTCGGTGTAATAATCAAGCCAGCAACATTAGCCATAAAATTCAAAACTATTCCATTTACTAGATTTTTGAGTCTGTCTTGGAGTGAAAGTTGCTTCACCAAACATGCCTGATGCAACAACAGAGCAATGAGTATGACCTGCTCTAGGAAGATGCTGAATACCTTGAGAAAACCTAGCATCTAGATGCTAGTCTTAAAGTCAGGCCACATGCAACAGACCTGCAGGTACTACTTACAGATAGAAAAGGCAACGAATCCCCTTCATTTGTAATTAAGCATTAAAATGGTCACCAAATAAGCTTGGCCCATTGATGGGAGTCTACAAGACTTAACTGGTATTACTGGCGTTTCTCTAAAACTTTAATTCAAGATCTAGGTTTCCGGTCTATATATAGGATTTCCCCACATGCTTGTATCTGGAACATTGTGTGACAGTACTAATTAGAGACTCAGACAGCAAAACTAAGGAAAAAGCCTGTCCAAATTTGTTTTCCGTGTCTATTCTTTAGAGAGCAGGATAGTGAATGGATTGGGTAACTACTTTGCTGTATATTGACTACTTATTTTCATTTTAGCTTGCAGCTTTGCGTCAGTGATAAAGGCAACAATATCAAAGGGATGTAATAGATGTATACATATATACACAATATAAATATCCACATTCTGCAAATGGGGAAACAGAGGCATAGAGGGCTTGCCCAAAGCCATACAATAAACTAACGCCACAATGTTCAACAGCATTAGGAACAGAATGTATAGTTCTTGACTTCTGAGCCTTGCTGTAACCATCAGCCAGCTCTCCCCGCTCAGAAACCCTCCTAATGCTCTGTTCTGGCTTTCTCACATACATATTGAAACGTTACCACAACTGTCTGTTTCTGTGAATCTGTCCAAGTGCAGTAAATAAGTGTTGGTGTTTGTGACCCAGACAGAACAGCTGATCTGCCAAAACAGCTTCACAATTTTACTCATTACAGATCTCAAGAGCACTTGTGAAGCAGCTTAATCACCATGTGAGACAAACAGGGACTGTTCTGACTTTTATAGATCAGGAGACAGAAAAGTTAGCTTAGCCTCAAAACTAGCAGAAAAAAGGTCCAAAACAAAACCACCCATCAGTCTTACAGTAAAGCTGAGTGAACTAGGAAGAATGTAATAAAAGCAGATTCTCTTCCGTACCACATGTGTTTCTATGGTCACAAAGAGAAGGACAAGATTGTTATAAAAATGACTATGTAGGAAATGCTGCTCAACCTGAGAACTGCAATAGCCATTGCTGACACTAAGAAATTAAACAATAAAATGAGTTGACTGGGGTCACCCAGAGCTGCTTAAGCTCTGAAAGAAATTTGTAAAAGGGAACCACATCCAACTATAGTGTGCCATCTCCCTTTCTTTAGTACAAAAGGGCTTCTGCTTTCTTCCTACTCCCAATTCAGTCATCTGTCATTTTCAGGACAGCCTGGAATCATCAGTTCAATTACCTTTCAGTTTGGAGAAAAACAAAGCAGACGCTCTTTATTACTAAAAGGCAGAATCTCTCTCTTTTGAGGAATATATCATCTCACTTATTTTTTTATAATCAGACATTGAACTATGTGCATCTCCCTTATTTATTAAGAAATACACATGAGCTGGGAAGTAATATCATTTGGCTAAAATTAAATACTATCTTCCTTTCAGCTTTGGTAGAGGTTGAGCTGGTCAACTCAACTACTGCTTTTAATTTTTAAGCCTCAGATGGCTTTTGTATCAATCTTCCCCTTTTAATTTCTCTTATCACTACACACATATTAGAAAGATGGTCAATTCTTAGCATCTGTCATGAAATGTGCAAATAGGTAGGGGAATCAGACATACAGCAATTGCCTTTTCTAAACAATACAAAATTTTCTCACCAATTTAATTCATTTTTCAATTATTTTGCACTACTGTTCAGAAATGCTACTCACCAAATATTGATTAAAATGCAACTTCAACATCTTGCCAGAAAGCTTAACTAAAAAAAAAGGTAAAGAAAGATTTTTTTGCATACAATACCTGCTTTAAAGTGGTCCTACTCAAATTTTCATGTCTGCTCTACCCGCAGCAGCACACTGATGAGGACTGACTGAAAGGCACATACAGGGAGGTCAAATAGTTCCCTTGGATCTGTCAGGCACTGCAAGCCATTCAGAGGCGGAAGCTTACTGCAGACTGAGCCATGTCTCTGCCCATATGTTGTGGTCCCAAGAGGAGACAGTATATCCCTGCGCTGAAGACATGGTGAGCATGAAATGAAGCATTTTCAGACTACACACATAGGTTTGCAGTAGCTGTTTCATTTCAGTAAACTCACTTCCTACCAAAATGATACAGGAGGCCTTTACACAGTGAAACAATTCCAAGAAGTACAAGGATGTGGGAAAAAAAACACCCAAGGAATAGTTTTAATAGCTATTTTGAAGCAAGTATGGGAAGTGATCTTCATTTGCAGGCAAAATTGACTGATCTGAGCTTTCCATACTAGAATATTACATTACTATAAACATCCAGAAGTAACATTATCTTGTTTACCTTTAGACCATTCATTCACAATTCTGTAATATTAAAAAGAGAGGATATGCCTTAATGTAAGACAGAACACTTTCTTGTAGAACAGGTCTTTACACCAAAGTTCTCAGATCCAAAACCCATACCAGTTTAGTGCCTCCTGAGTACTTCACAGCATTTGCCTTTTGGGTTTTCCCTTTGTCATCTAGTACTAGAATACATGGGAAAAGTGCTCTCTGGATACCTGTCCTATTTCTGAATCTATAGCAACATTGTCCAATTTAAGGGTGTTTCTGCTCTTCCAGCCATCCTTGTAAGATTGCATTTTGATAATGTTTTTCACTTAATCTCAACACATTCTACAAGCAGTATGTCCCTAAATCACTGAGGTGAACAGTTAGATCAGATTTACCAAGGAGGAAATAAAGGCACAAATAGGTTAAAGGTCCAATCTGTCAGCCCCTATAACTGCACATCTCATTGCCAGAAATTCTATATACAGCATACTTGTAAGTGAAAACAGGTTTTATTAGTGGCTTGTTCAAGATCCACAGGGAATCTGTGTCAGAGGCAAAATAATCCAGACTCCGGATCTCTGTTCAAGATGTATCTTTACTCTGACCTTTTATTTAAAACCTTCTACTGATTAAGTAGATTTTATTGGGGGTGGAACAATTTAAAGAGGAACTAACGAGATGCTTGTGCAGCACTAAGCACAACTCATGATGTTATTACAATTCCAGTAACACATTTATCCTCTTCCCCTTCCTTGTACTGTCTCTAAATTACCATAAAATTGCCCAAACCTGCCATTTTATTTCCTTCTAAGACACCAAAAACACTTACAGTGTCACGCAAGTGCCTTGGAGTTGTGGGGGTTGTTAACTGAGTCTAAGGAATTGTTCTGGGTAACGGCAAGCTCAGGAAAACCAGGAGTTTTGTGGCCTTCATTCTCATCACTAAAATTTAGATTGCATTTAAAAAAGCTGAAATCACACTTCTAGAACTCCTGCACTCTGTGTATATTCAATTCAGACACTGTGAAAGTAGTCTGTCTCAAAGGAGTATTGAGTACATTCCCAAAATACTACATTCTTGTCCAAAACTGCATCTGCAGGGAAAACAGCGCGGAGGTTAAGTTCTTTGTACAATTTATTGCCGTAAAATTGCAAACAACTGCACCAGGCTTTGGCATCTGTAGTTTAGCACACTAATGGACATCAGTCTTGTAAAGAAAAATCTCACATGGGAACTGTCACATCACAACCTGGGATAGTACAAGCTCTGCAATGAATTACAGGAACAGGAAAGGAATTAAAGCTAAGGGACATGCATCTTTTCAATTTAGCCAGCTCAGTATGAATTCCGAAGACAAACCCCAAATCTCTGTACACAAGAGGAACAGAAGTGGGCCATCTCTACCTCACACCTGATTTCCTCTCCAGATTCTGCAGTGGCTTAGATTTCTCGTTAGATTACCGGCATAGTACGTTTGCATGCTCATCCCACCATGGCTTCCTGTGCAGCTGGCACCCAGTGCGTGCATTCACCTCATGGCTCTTTTGAGACTTCCAGTCAGTTGGTTACTCTGCAGCAAAAGCGGCTTTTCAGAGGGAGATCTGCAGGTGTCACCCTCCCCTTGCAGAGGCACAGCCCTGGCAAAGCCATACCCCTTCTCCCTCATCCCCCCCTTAACTGGGGCACCCACCACGCCTGCCTTTGCCAAGGGCCTGGAGCGTTAGGCCACAGGCCGCCCTTGGGCTCTCTCCATCCCCTCACGCATTCCCTTCACCCCCGAGTCACTTCACTGCCCCTCAGCGCCATCCCTCCGACGGCATCTCGGGGGCCGGCAGCCGCGGGGTCAGGGGGACCGCCGTTCTGCTGGCCGTGCCCCTCAGGGCTGCCGCCGGGGCTGAGCCGCCGCTCCTTATGGCGCTCAGTCCGCTCAGGCTCCCCTCAGGGCTAGCTCCGACTTGCCGCCAGGGCGGATGCTCGGCTTCGCGCGCCACCCTGGCCAAGCCAATCACCGCGCGGCGTACGGGTGGCCGCGCGGGATCCCACCAACCAGACAGAGGCTTCTTGAGGCCGCCCCGAAGCGCCACCGCGGGTCCCCAGCGCCGTGGCGTCCCGCNCCCGCACTCCCTCAGCGGGGTCCCCACCTCGGCCGGGGGCTGCCCGCCATGGCGGGGGAGGCCCGAGGCAGAGCCGGCGGCAGTCCCGCCGCGCTGCCCTCCGTCCCTCGGGCCGGGGCTCCCGCGCAGCACCATTCCCCTCGGACACCCTCCGCTGGCACCTCGCCGGAGCGTTACCTAGCAGCTTACGAGGGACAGCAAATAAAAAAAAAAAACACCCCAAAAAGGCGGTCCCGCACGTGTTAGCGTCTCAGCTCACCCGGCGGGGCTTCTCCCGCAGCGGAGGGACAGACTCCGCCTCGCAGCGCCGCAGAGCACCCCCCGCCGGGCACCGGCCTCGGCGGTTCCCTCAGCCCCAGCGACGGTGGCCCAGGCCGAGCCCCCAGCAGTGGAGACCAAAGCAGGGTGCTCCAGCAGCTGTGGGTGCGCTTAGTGCAGCTACAGTTTTGTACTCTGCATAAGGGTTTTAGGGATGATCCCAAATTCTGACTGAAACGCCTTCACAGGTTTGCCTAAATCCCTTACAAGCTTGGATAGCAGCCTCGACTCAGCCAGTTGTTTCATTCTGCTTTACGCCTGTGCCTACCTCATCGCAGTCGTTTGATCAGCAGAAGTTCGCAGCACACTTCATTTTGCCTCAGACATCCACTTGTTTTATTTCCAAAAGCTGTGACCTGTGCAGTTCTTGGATTACATTACCACTGTTTGTCCGTTGTTTTTCGGGAGCATTCTCCTATCAGGATAACATAGGCCACTATTGATAAGAAAAGGCCTAAAAATCCCAGTTCAAAATCCCATTACATAAAGCACAAGAAGTTTGTCTTAGATGATACTATCTACCTAAAAGATAGCTAGAGAGGAAGGGAAAACCCACAGACAGGAGTGGATAGTGTTTTAGTTATGCATTTAAGACTCACTGAGTTTTTTCACAGGACAGCATGTGCCACAGAAGAGTTTCTTTAAGTTAGTCTTACCAGTCTTCAAAGTTACCAAGATAGCAGCAGATGAGCATAAGCACCCATCCATCTTCCCAAGGCAGCTACCAAGTAGTACATATTTTCACATTTTCTGAGAAGAGGAAGGTGCTATGGTGTGCTTGTCTAAAACCCTATTATTTCCCCCAGCAATTGTCAAGTAAAGTTCCTGGTTGTAGAGACAGCTCATACACAATGAGATACAATGGTATAGTAGTGCCTGATCTCTATGAAACACTTTAGGTTCCTTAGAAATGCAAGTTTCTATATAAAACTGTTACTTAACAGCTGCTGTACTGCATTAAACTACAGGGCTTGCTCAAATACAGCAAAATTTTAATAACCTAGGAAGCAAACTAGATTTACTTTCTAAGAAGCCTGCTTAATACAGACATGCATATAAATAGCTACACTATTTATGCAAGATATCTTTTGTTCTTGAGAATAGTGCTTTATATTTCTTTGTTGTCTTTTACTTGAGCACATCAAAACACTTTACATAATATTCTTAACTGTGACCTTTTAAATAAACACACTACCAACATTTTTTATCTGATGAGAAGATTAAGATAATAGTGCTTTTAGCCTAGGTCACAAAACAAATCAATATTGCTACTGCAAGTGGAACCAAGAAAACAAACCTCGTTCCTCTAATCTTCATCTTACAGCTCTAGCTGTTTAAGTCTGTATCTTTGAGGCCATCCTTGTTTCTGTTAGAATCCTCCCCAAACTAGCTGCTAGAAGCCACAGCAAGCAATTCACAGACCAAACTGCTCCAGGCAGAAAGACAGCCCTAAATAAGGGCTAGGTTGTGAGGGTTTATATACCCCAGTGGCTGGGTGGGACTGGCCAGGAGCAGGGCCAGGGGCCACGGGGGATTGGCCAAAACACAAGTCCTTCTGTAGGGTTGGCCAAAAAGAGAGTCCTGCCAGGTAGCATTGTCCTGCACCCAGGCCTGCAGGGAGCAGGATTTGCTTTGGGTTGGTTGGGTTAACATCTGTGACAATGTATGGGACCATTTGTACACTAAATAGGGCACTTTGGATCTCTGTCCGGAATACTCTTGAGTGAATAGTGGAGAGAAGTTTTTAGGGAGCTGCAGAGAGCGCTTCTGTTTTCCTTTCACAGTAGAGTGAGTCAGCTCGGTGCCCTATTTCTAGACACAGTTCATCATACAAATGTTCATCATAAAACTTTCATGGAGCTTGTTGTGAGAATAGCAAAATACACAATCTACTGAACTGATCAGTGTCTTTTCTACATAAGGGCTGTGCTTTGCTTTGAATGAATGTCTGAGCTTGATCTTGTTAATGGCCTTCAGGTGCTGGGCCTGCTTTGGGGAACTCCCAGAAAACACCTTTCCATCAGCATGACATTTGTTAAATATTTTCAAATGGCAAACACTGGTGTAAGAGTGTTTGTGCCTGGATTTACTATAAACTATGCACGTAACACCCTTATTTATAAACTGGAATTAAGAGAAAAAGCCGCGGTTTTATCTGTGAGTCAGTGTATGTCAGCAAAAATTCATTTGCTAGAAGGTCCTATAAATACAGCACGGGTTTTTTTATTTTATTTTGGGCTGCTGCCTTTTTGTGGTTTTCTAGCATTTCAGGATTTTTTTTTTTTAAATGCAGGTAGTTATACAATCCTGGTTACCATAATAACCAATATCATGATGATGAATGACAGCTGTCACTTTTGCAGTTAATTCTTCCATACATTTGCTGTAAAATGTTTTAGTCGTCATTCAAGGCATCATGCCACAAAGCAGATGATGTCTCATCGCTCTGCAGAAGCTGGAGGGGTCCTTACAACTTTCAGAATGATGCCTTTTGTTGCATTTTTCACTTTGATCCAGATCGAACACATGCTATGTCTTTCTGTGGCAGGCTTAGAGTACCTGAAGCAGAAAAGATAAAGCAATCCTTTAATTCCCAAACATTATTTTTCTTTAACCAAGTAAGGAAAAATGAATGCAGCAAAGATCTTTCAGATTTACTATACCTTGATTTGAAACAGTATTGGCCCCTGTGGAAACAGTAAGGTAGACTAAACTAGTTTGATCATTCTTTTGATCATATCCACCAATTACTTCTCAACTCACCAGAAAAAGAATTAAAACAAAAATAAATGTGTTCTTTTGATTGTGTTGCATTTTGTTTTACCAATCTTAATCTTGCAAGTAAAATGATATTCTGACTCTGACAAGCATGCCAAAGCTATTTCCTGCTCCCCTTCTCCCTCCTTGTTGCTCAGCTTTCATTTTAAGCCACCACTGTGCTTTGAAACAAGTCTCATGTGCAAGTCCTGTGCTGAAGAAAGAAGGAAGGAGTCAGAGATATTTTTTATTGGAAAACTTGCAGCAAGTAGGGTTTAAATAAAAACTAGTTTCACCCCCAAAAGACATCGTTGTCAGTTGGAAGACAAATTTTAAGTTAATTTCAAGTTTAATCCTGTTCCTGATTCAAGGTAGAATAGATCTCTCTAATTCCTGTCATTTGGCAAGGGAAGCAGAAGCCTGTGTGAAATACAGTCCTGATTCTTCATAGCCATGCACAAATGTGATATTTGACCACTATTGAGTTGATAATACTTAGCACATATACAATATTAGTTCAGAAGATCTCACTTTACAGATACTAATCAATTTACTTCACAGTTTCTCTCTGAAGCAGATATGCATATCCCTATCTAGAATCTAGGGTTATTGAGGCAGACAATGTTTAGCTGGCCCAAATTTTGACAAGTTTTTTCACAAGCAGATACTGAAGCCAAGAAGTGTGTCTGCCAGCTCCCTTGCTGTAATTACACTGTGCTCTCAATGGGTCTCAAAGCAATTGACACTATCACTTCGTGCACCTTTGGAAGCCCATATATCAGCAAATGTGCCCATGTTGCAAATTATCAGGCAGACATCAGCTACTCATGAGTAGGAAGACTGTATGGTTCTGCTGATAGCAAAACAATCAGCTCTAATCTAAGCCATTTTCTCCAAGGCAGCTGCTTTTTTGGTTATTATCTGTTCCCCCATGTTTCTATTCTCGGTGACAGATCAGGCTTCTGTTCTTGAGGAATTCACTTTTGGCAGCAAGAAATGTTCAGACTCCCCATCATTTTTCATAGAGTAATCTATGTTGGGAATTTTCAGTAAATAACATGAAAGCATCAGTGATTGAACACTTCAGGGAAAACAGCATCATTAGGATGATTTATTTTTCTCCCTGAAGACTTGCAGCTTCAGAAACACATTTTTCTTTCCAAGTGTCTATAGGTTGTGTAGTTATCTGATCTTTCTATTTTGCTAGTTGTTTTCTAGGTTCTGTACGTAATGTATCATGCTGTATGGTTGCTTACTAAATTTCAACACTGATACCGCATACTGATGTTGTGAGGTTTGATAAGTTGTTGTGCTTTGAAATCCTTAGATTTCAAAGGAGGCTCTGAAAGCACAGTGTTTATTACCTATATAAATACACTGACTGCATAAGACAGTGTTATTCGAAAGATGATTAGGTAAATGAAAGTTTGAATGGACCCTTGTAAAGCTCTGCTTCTGCTGCTCAGAAAGATGTTTCAAACACTTGTTGATACTCAGATCAAGCTACAAGACTTACTCTTCGCTCAGGGCACTTCCAAACAGAAATGAGTTTGGGGTGATGGTAATGTGTTTTTCAGATTTGAAAACGTCTGGGCATCAGATACACGTGGCAACCCGAGGACTGAAATAATTCATCCTTATAAATATAAAATAAAGATATTCTAACGTGCATCTCAAACCTCCCCACATAGCTATGGGCTAACTATTGGTGAGTTTGGCATACTGGATTTTCAGAAAGTTAGCTTGCTGTTCATGCTGTATGCATTGGATTGAGTTATTTTATTTGGTGGACCCTATGTTGGGTTTCACTCTACCTAATGATTTGGAAGTACTTCTCAGGCTGGATGCAGCATGATGACACTTGAACGCCACATCCAGCCATTTCCAAGTTTCACGGACTGCTGTAGGCATGAGCATCCAGAGGAGCATGGAGTGTGCTGGGAAAGCGAAAGGGGTAAACTGGCTGCACTTGGAGCCTCTGGTGTCTGATTAGAGCAGCCACAGCTTTCAGGCATCTCTGTCTGCAGCTGAATACTTGACGCCCACTAACATGTTCCAGCAAAGCAGTTCCACTTCATTTCTGTCCTGGTGTCTGGCAGAGTTTAACGTGTCGACGGCATGAGTGACTAATTGCCTGGCAGACAGAAGAGAGATAAGAACAGGGAGGACAGAGGAAGGCAGATAACTCTAGTGTGGAAGAAATAGTAGTGCACAAAACTCCTAGGCTGGGTCCAGAGTGTGGTGAGTCCCTGCTGTTGGGTAGGGGTGATGGAGAAACATGTCTGGTGGTGAGAATTACAGGAGTCCCTGAAACAGAGGAGTCTGGGAAGGGAGCACACAAGGACCTTGTGGGGGATGGAGTAGATGGATGCATAACTGCAGATCTGCACATTGCCTACAGAATTCATTAACTGCTTCAGCTCCTCATTGTGTAAAGCTGTTCTTTGACTGTTTGCAAGACCTCTGTAATGCATATGAGATTTTTAGTTGGTATGACATAATTCTTGCAACATTCTTGCAGGCGTTTTATTTTGATAAATTATGCATTTGAAAGAAAGCACACAAATCACATTTTATATGGCTCCAGTGACAATCCTGGTGCAGAAATTGAGGAAAGATGGTTTCTCGTTGTAGCCTGTCTTTGCTTTTTGCTTCAGTTGTCCTAAATACTAAGATATCCTAACCCATCTAGAATTAACTGTGTTTGGAATTCTTGGTTCTAAATGAAAACGCTTTTTAAAATGTTGTTCCACTTTGAAAAATGAAACGTTCTGCTTGTATATCCAGATTGGCACAAGACAGACTTGGCTTCTTGTTTTCTCTGTCTGAAATGTCTCCAATCCGACCATTGTTGGCACCTTAAATTGGGGATATGAGAGAAACTGAACTGCTTCTGGGTTTCAGGTCAGTTTGTTCAAATTTTGGAGAAGCCCTGAGCATGTATGACGGTGAAGCAGCGCTGCATGCGCCACTGATTACTTTTGCAAGCTCTTGTTATATTGGTCATGATAACAGCTTTTGAATTTCTCTAGATAGTGAATATTCACTCTTTCCAACCAATATTTCATCTTTGTAACACCCTTGCTGTGTATCCTGCTTCCTAGCACTGAAGGACTTCAGGGTGTTGTTCCTAAGCATGCGGATGATGTGTCTTGAACTTCAAGGAATGGTGTGTTTTGCATTCAGGATCACATTTCAGTCTGCTGCCTGAAACAGAATGTCACTCACGGCAGTGCAGCAAATCCTGCCTGCTGCCCAGCTGCCTCCCTGCATGGCCCCCTGCCCTCCAGCCAGAGCCACCCACCACTGCTAATGATACGGGCTCCATGGGATTAGCACAAACAGTCCAGGATGTTTTTTCTTGTTCTGCTTTTGTGACTTTGGTTTCCCAGTTACCCAGTTGTGTCATGGATAATTATGCTTTTGAAGTCCAGATCCAGAGAGAAATTCAGGTGCTTAACTTTGTTTGAATGAGTGAGAGCATGATGCATAAATCCTTCAGCAGATCTACAAATAAATCTTCTGTCGGAGGGGAGTGAAAAGAAGAATCATGGATTTATTTCTTAGCCCTTTTGTTGTTAGTGACCATTTTCACCTTAAAATCATCTCCTCTTGCCTTCCCTTATATTGAAGTCACTCTCATGTTAAAGGCAAGATACTGAGGCTCTAAGCTGCTGCGTGCAAGCATACAAAAGTACATTTTCCATCTTCCCACTCCCAGCCCTCTTTGTCAGCTTCGCTCCAGTAACTTTGTCTGATCCTCTCTTTGCAATTGCTAATTGGCCTGGCAGGGATATGAAGTGGCTGAAAATAGCTTCATTCCCTTGGTGTGTGCACGTTGACAGGGGTCATGGAACAGAAAAGTAGGGCAGAGTCCAGACTTGTGGCTCATGCCAGCCAGCCGGCAGCCAAAAAATGGCACTTGCAGGTGCTAGTTGCTGTATTGCAAGCAGTTCTTTTATAACCAGCAGTCTGAATACTGAATGCTTGCTGCTTCCCAGTATGCGGGTGCAGGACTTGCCTGCATGAGAGGAAATACTGATATCTAACTCTTCAGTGTGGGGCAGCAGTGGCTT
Organism: Balaeniceps rex; assembly: GCA_013401315.1. Lineage (NCBI taxonomy): Eukaryota > Metazoa > Chordata > Aves > Pelecaniformes > Balaenicipitidae > Balaeniceps > Balaeniceps rex. The sequence goes on from VYZW01033260.1 coordinate 36,692, forward strand.
TCTGAGCAACCTTTGGATGCCTTTTGATTTCCTTGAAATGATGTAGCATCATGGAGAGTAATGCCGTAGGTGACTGCCACAAGGATGGGATCTCCAGAATCATCCTTCTTTGAAGAAGGCAGTATGGTATAGACCAGGGTAGTAAATCCCAGCTGGCAAAAGCCAGTCCTGCTGTATCTAGGAAATGTGTAGGTCGTTTGGATTGATTTGCAGATCTAGCTGCTTTCTTGTTTGTTTGGATTTATGAGAAGTATATGTCCAAGCCCTGAGTTTGTGTGCGATATTAAAAAATAGAACTAAGAGTTACAACCAACAAGAAGACTTTCCCAAGACCAATCATAGCATAATCTTATAATACCTCGTCGTGTTTATATATAAGAGAATCCTCTGAAGCAATATACACAGATCCTTTGTTTTGACCAGAAAAGACATTTTGCATATGTGGAAGGAGAAAAAATTTGTGCCATGGGAGATCAAGGGGGAGATGCGCTAGAAGAAGGATGTGAGTTCCAGAGCTGCTTCCTACCTCAATCCTGCTAGAGTCCGAGTTTTGCTAAAAAAAAAAAAAAGGCAAGCCTAGTTCCCTGGTAATCTGGAATTGTTTTTATGACTTATGGCCTACTTAATGGTGGCCAGATATATGCTCAGCCCTTGTCAAAGATTGGATGTGTTGTTCAGCAAATGGAAGAATCATTACTGCAAGCTCCATTAGAGATTAGCTGGACAAAGCGCCTAGTAGATAAGAATAGCAAGACAAATAACCATGGGTGACAGCATGCTCCAACACCTGGTGGAATCAAGTGCCTTGTCAGCTTTTTTTGGAGGCTTGCCCAAAAGTGTGTCAGGGCTGCAATAATACTCTTACTCTGAGCTGCAGGGAACTTAATTCATCTACTGCTGCCAGTTTTTTGGGGGGGGTTAAGCTAATGGGATCAGTTCTGTGTACGGGGAGGGTTGCTGTACTATTAAAAGCACTTTCAGCTCCCCAGTTCTCCTTCTTTTAAAGACCAATCCTGTCATTTGAATTTCGTGAATTCCATCACTTTCTTGTCCTAAAGGGAGTGATACGGGGAGATTGACTGCTTCCCCTTCTGTTTCCACAGATGGTGATATGATAAGTGTAGCCAAGCTCATCTCTACCTAGGAGACATTCTCCCCTGAGGAGCAATCCCCTTTTGCTGGACATGCTTACAGAACTGCATAGCCATGGACCTCAAGGAGAAGTGTCAGGTAGGTTTCGCGATAAGGGTCCTGCCCAACTTACATGATGAATCCTTTTAATTGTCTTTCAGTATTTTGGATCAAGGCTCACCATTTGGTGTTATGTGATGGTATAATCCATGGTTATTATCAAAGTTGAGAGTTTTGTCACCTTCACGTTCCTGGGGATGTACTTGCTTGTATCAGTAGGTAAGTCCTTTGCAGGCTGGGACTGAGGCACCATGGTGGAACAGCATAGGTGAAGTATATGCTGTCACATATGCTTTGTCTTTCTTGAGCTTAAAGGTGGGGCTTCAGTCCCCTGGACACTTAGCTTGGCTTTATTTGAGAGGCTGAATTCACTGAGAAGATTTTTAAAATTAACTAAGGTGACGAAATCACCTGAGTCCACTTTTACTGATCATAAGTGTATGTATTTCTTGGGCAATTACATGTCTTTCTAGGGAGTGCTGCAGGATAGTATTTCTAGATCTGGTTTAGAAAGTGACAGATTAGATATTGTATGGAGGGGCAGTCTGTCTCTTGCTATCCTGCCATGCTTAGAGCTTCAAAGGAAAAGAGAGAGAGATTCATGAATATCTGCTATAGGAGCTAAAAAGAGATACCTGCTGTGGCTGACAGGAGACTGTAAACTTGGCACATGTTACTACTTTCCAAAAGTAAAATGATTTTGATCGCTTCAGTGAGTAGTCTGCTGGTCACTTATGTTTTAGCCATGTTTCAGCAGCCACCTGAGTATTAAATGTACTTCTCACTCAAAAAAGTGAACTGGACCTAATTCTGGATCCCAGTCAGAAATGGGACAGGTAGTGGAGACCATTATACATGCCAAGCTCTCAGCTGACTCTGGTAAAAGAACATTCTTGGCTTTCCTTTTTGGTGTCCCTCTCTCCACCACACTGTAAGCTTTGTCTGCCAGATCATGTTTGCTGTCTCTGTTATTCTGCATGCATCCCTTTCTTGCTGTTTTGTTTACAGTGCTTCCAGCATCAAGAAGTGGTTTTGTTCATTAGTGCAAAGTACCGGTTAATCACCTAGACTCAGACCTGCTCTAAAAGATTACTACAGCAGTATAAGTGACTTAAAAGGTACTCAGTTTTTCACATCAGCTCTTGCACTTGCCTACTAGACTTCTTATTTGCTAGGTGTTTGGTTCTGTAGTGTGCTAGACCAGGAAAGCCTGGATTTACTCATGCCTGAACCTCTCGCTGCTGGTATGCTCGGAGGACGTGTTTGAACTATCTTGTTTTATATCAAATTGCTGTATTACTGTGGAGGTAACATTCCAATGAGGATAATTATCTATTTATTCTCTTGTTGTTGACATCATGGGCTAATCTGGTATTGATCATTTTAAGAGATGACGCAATTACCATTCTGTACAGGGGAGTGTTCTGTGCAGGATCTGAGAGAGCCAACACTGGCATTGCTGCAGCCATGGCAGAGCACAGCAGGGACACTTTCACTGTAGGTCACTATCTTTGGTTCATCTCTCTTTCTCATACGACATTCTTCATTGTAGAACACAGGAAGAGCGTATCAAATTGCTGGGCAGGCAGCAGCATGGACAATATTGTAATAGACCTTTAAAAGGCCTATTAGGGAACTGTCCTGCACAAGGAGATTATGGGGGGAATCATGGTGTTCTGAAGTCCTAGTCTCCTCTCCTGACTTACTGAAGTTTTCTCTCCCTCCTTTCTAAATGGGATTAAAAGTGAAGGCAAGAGATCATGACACTCTTTTCAATAGGAATTAAAAAAAAACATTGATACATACAGCTGCATTTTACAGCTTACTCGTTTGGATTCTGAGGAAAGACCATGGTTTTATTCTTGTTAGCAGTATATTATTTGGTGTTAAGGAGTTTGCTCCTATTTTTTTTTCAATATTGCAGATCCTTGTTTCATCCCCTTTGAGGTGGAATCCATCTTCCTTTCCAAAGTGAAGAACTTGGACAGATATATGCTGATAAGGGAACAAATTAACCTGCTATGTAACCTCAGTAGTAAATTTGATGTGCTAGGTTTATTTTAAAATGCTAAAAATAAAATGCACCCAAGTGAAAATATCAGTCCCAAATCTAGTTGAAAGCAATCTCTTTGCTCTAATATATGTGTGTGATGAAGAGTTAGCACTCCTGGAACAGAAGATCACTGCTGCAGCACAGACATCTGTCACTCAGAAGACTTGTCTCTGGCTCCAGTCAGCTAATACAGTTCTGTTGTCAGAAATGGCTGAGGATCAGAGTTTTTCAGGTGTAATGTAGTCCGCCTTCTGATTTTTGCCAGAAGCCAGACACTGCAGAGAAAAGCAGAGAGTATTTTAGGAGCTGTGCTAAAACCTTCTTAAATTAAATGTGCTGATATCTTGTTCTTTCCCCTCTTCTCCTGACTTTTTAATTTTCTGTGTATTTCTGAAGTGAATTTAATACTTGTGAAAGGTGCCAGAATCTCTGCTCCAGGACCCACTCAGCATATACCAAGACAGATGGCAGCATTGATTGCAACAGGACAGCGTTAGGCTCCTGAGTTTTGAATTACTTTAGACATAGGCTGTATTTGCAGCAACGCCATCTATTAAAAATTATTGACATCATCCATACCACAGTTACCAACAACAACTGAGCTGTATTATCCCAGTGTAATTGCTGCAGCCTGGATACAGCACCGTGCCTCCTGGCCAGAGCCCGGAAATGTGTTCAGGGAGCCTGTGCTGTACTCCACATTGCTCCAGCTACAGCACTCTTGGTCCTGAGCTATCTTGTTCCAGGATGCCTAACAAGAGCTGCAGTCCTACCTTTGGCCTGAAAAGTAGCCCAAGTCCTTTGCCTCTTCTCATCTTGCCAGTAACTGTATCTCTGTTTTTATTCCCTGCTGTTCTCTAAAACCTCAGCTCTTCTTCCAAGGGCTTTTTCACAAACTGATCCTTTTTCCACAGGCATCTCTCATCTATGCTGCAGTTTTTGTATGGGTCTCTCTCCCTGCCTTTCTACTCAGCCTTTTATTTCAACCCACAGTTATATCTTCAGATCTCAAGTTTACAGCTTCTGCTCTTTCATTGTCATTTAATGCACAAGTGCATGTCCAGATGCAATTTATGATACCAGCTGATATCAGAGGGAAGCTACATAGTACAAATTACTGCCTACACAAAACACTTTAGAGTAAGGTCTCTCAACAGTGGGGTAAACAAGAAGAGGCAATTTGATCCATTTCCATTTGTGTTCACGACCAAAGCTGGAGTTTCAGAGCTGGAAGAAAGTTATGTTGGGACCTCTTAACTGCATGAAGCACAAGGGTTATTCCTGGTATTGCACTGTCACCAGCAAGTTGTTTTGTTCACATTCATTTGAGTCTCCAGAAGGTGCAGAGCCATGGGAAACAGCTCAGCAAGCATTAAGAAAGGAAGGGGCTGATACATGCGTGTTGTGTGAGGGTTTGCCCATTCTAACCCCATGTTGTTGTTGTTGTTGATCCTTTCTTTTTTCTTCTTACTTCTTTTCTTTGTGTTGAAGTGAGTAGGTGAGTAGTTTTTTAGCAGGAAAAGAAGGAGGAAGGAAAAATTGTGCCATTAGGACATTTTGTTCCTCTCTGTGGTTTAAAATTGTTGTCTAGGTAACAAAATGCCCTACAGAAGGATGAAGGATGTCTTGCCTCTTTCTCCCCCGCTTTCTCCTGAAGTGACATTAAATGCAGTGTCTGCTTCCCTTCAACCTTGGCTTTAAGAGCTTTGTGAGATTACACACCAATGTGTAACTCAGTGCTGACACAGAGGTGATAACTAGTTCTTTCAGGAGTTGTCTTAGACCTAGCCTGCTTTGTGTTTACTGTAAATACTGAGACCTCTTAATCCCTGCAATTTTGGCTTTAAACACAGAATATGGGCTGTGCCTATTTAGGCATCTGAATCTCAGGGAAGGAAAGGAAGTTAAAAGCTTCGCCAGGGACAGGAGGTGAATCCTGACACCTCTACGTGGTCTTCAAAGCTATGTGATACGCTGAGACTGGAAGCCTTTCCAGTACCTGTCTGTTCCATTCTATACCAACCGGCTGTAATCCTGGGCAAGCTATTGGCGTGATCCTTGGCCGGGCCAGTTCTTTACCCCTTTCTGTGTGGAATGAAAGTAATTGGTTTAGTGATTGCTCTGCAGAACTGGGAAGCCCCAGACAGAATTAGGACATCACTGAAGCAGGAGCTATATAAAAACCCACTTATAAAGGTGCTTCCCTCCAACAATGAGAAGGAAGCATTCCTGTAAAAGATGAGAATGAGAGAGAAGGCTTATTCCTTCTTCACTTCCAAGGGCCTTTTTATCCCATCACCTGTTGTTCTACCCAGCCCTTCCTTGTCTACACTAATCCTTTGCCTTCTCTGTGGCACTGCTCAGGTGCCGTGCCAGTAAACGGGGAGCCCCAGGCATGGTGCATGGCTATGAAGAATTTATGTGCACCTTTTGGTTTAGATTGCATGGCTCAGGATGTATGAATATTGGATGCTGAGAGGGGCTTTTGCTGCTTTCTCTATCAACAAGAGAAGAAGGAGGGAACACTTCAGATGGGACCTGTAACCATCTCAACTTGTTTAAATAGCAAATGCTTATATTTTTAAATTGAGCTTGAATCCAAAGCTGTGGAGTCATCTGGAAGACTATCCTAGATTTATGGAGGGGAGTTAGTATTCCTGGGTCTCTCTGTCTCAATCTAGTCTTTTTCCTTGCCTGCTCAGGTGTTTGTTCCCCTGTAGTACATTTTCTAGCACTTTGTCCTGTCTAATTTGCCATCTGCTTTTCCACAGACCCCTGTCTGTCAGCATCAACCCTTACTATGCATGCATATGCATCTCTACAGGCAGGGAACCCAGGGATTTTGGCTGCATCAGCTCCGTCTGATGAATGGACCATTCTTACAGACATCTGGTGCTATCCTGGGCAAACTTTCTTCCCTCTCTGCCTTTTTTTTTTTCCATTTCTATCCCTCATCCCCCACCCCCATCCACCGCCTCCTTGCTGGATCTGCAGCGTGACTGGAAACAGGCTGAATTAATCAGCAGACTGGTGCTTCACTCTGCTGCTTCTGTCTCATTCTCTGCAGCGCTGGGCTCTGCACAGTCTTGCTCTCTCTCCCTCTTTGCTCTCTCATTTTTGGAGGGCAGCAGCAGTGCAAGTTGCTGGGGAAGTGGTGCAGGAATTTAGCCTAGATGCTCTTCAAGCAGGCTGATCTCTGGATCCCCCATCAAGGCAAATGCCGCAAAGTAAGTTTCTCTCCCTTAACATTTACATTCAAAATGGCTTTCCCTTTCTCCCTCTCCAACCTGCATCCTGCCTGATGCGATGGCGCATGAAGAGCTTTGAGGTTTTGGGGAAAGAGGTTATGGCAGGACGTGAAGCAGTGAATGATGATTTTAGCTAGGGAATGGCTTGGTATTGGAGGTGATAGGGAAAGCAGCTCTGCTTTAAACTGCAGATTTAACCCTAGAAGCAACAGGAGGGGCCAAACATGATTTTAGTTACAGACTCCTGCTTTGCTGCCTCTCTGCCTCATGACTTAAATTTGTCTTTTTCTTCTGTATGCTTTGATCTGTAGCTGTTGAACCTCCTTATCCCTTTGACACATCTCGCAGTGCACCTGCTAGGCTGTACTGTAGTTTTAGTCCCCAAAGTCTTCAGATAAAGAAGTGGGGATGGGAGGGAAACTAATGGGGGTATGAAAGATGTGCTGAAGTTCTGTGGATTTCTGAGCATTGCTGGCCTCTGGGAGGGGATTAGCATCCTCTGGAGTGAGCTCTGCATTGGCATAAAGCTGTATGCTGTGTGTTGAAGCCAGAATAAATATGGACCCCTAACTGCTCTCTGAACTTGGAGGAATACTGTAACTGTAAATTACAGTAATTAAAGCTTGATAGTAGCATAGTACAGGTAAGCTTCAAAGCACTGCATAAACACTGCCTTATCCTGCCAGCAGCCTGGTGGGACAGGTAACTATGGTTGGGGATTTGCTGCTGCAAACAGGACTAAAGAGACAGACTGGGGAATGTACAATTCAAAACTGGGCTGTTACCTGGGGAGCGGTCACCTCTTTCTCTGCCTTTGAGCTGCTGCTAGCTGAGGGAGAAGAAAAGCAAATTACCCATGTGGAAAGGTTGATCGTGCCTGTTAGCATCTTACTCTGTGCTTTACGGAGGGCATAAAATGTGAATGTCATTGTCTGGATTAAAATGGACTCGTTCACACCAAAATGCAGTGGTGATTCAGATGGCTGATGAGTGTTGCTTTGACCAGATCTCTGAGAGATCTATGCTCCTGCAGCTGCATCTCTTTGCAGTGTAAGTCTGCAGGCCCTCTTAGTGATGAGCTGTGGGGAGCCTCAAAGCCAGCATCTGCACTGGAGCCCCCACAGGCACCCAGTTACCAAACTGTGGGGGCTCTTTTGTCCAGGGGCAGGGGGAGGTCTGGGCTGCCTTTCATACTGTTGCTGCAGATGGAGGAAGGAGGCAGTTGTTGACTATTGCTCTGTCCGTTAATTTGGGCACTGCTGTGCCAAAGACTTTGCTTGTTTCATTTGATTTGAGACCACCAATAGCTAAGCTGTGGCTGCCAACCTCATGTCAGGTGGCATTTAAGCCAAGTTTAATAGCTGTGTTCATTGTGCCTTCTGGTACCTTTCCTGGCATGTCCAGTTTTAAAGGCAGTGGTCCCCACAGAGCCATGATCTGCTTGATGGAAATGCCTGAATCATGCAGGTATCAACACGCATTTCTTTTTCTGTGCTTTCCAGTAGCGTTCAGGTGGGTTGGTGAATATCATAATCTTCACAACGCCTACGGTTGGTAGGGAGTTGGTAGTCCCATTATAGAGATGAGGAACTAAGGTGCAGAGGAGCATCTGATTTTCACACTTCCATGCAAAAATCTATGGCAGAAGGAAGAACAGAATCCAGCTGTCCTGATGGTTAGTCCAGAGTCTTAATCAAAAGATCATCCTGTGGAGTAGGAATGTGTCAGGGTGGAGGCTTCATGTAGCCTGGGTCACTAGAGAAGCACTTGTTAGGAGTCAGGGATCAGACGTCTTTTGAAAAGTAACTAGGTGAGTGCTAAGAAAGACAAAAAGCATAATCGGGACCAAAGATGTAGGTAGTAAAGGGAAACTTTTGCCCAGAGTGGCCTGTACATTGGCTTTGCTGGCTTCATCTGTATCATTCCGTAGCATGGATATGTCATTTCAGGCAGTCTGAGCACTAACTCAGCAGCTGCAGTTGGATACTGATGTATGATTTGCTTTAGAACAAGAATAAATCCCTCTCTAGCACTAGCCTGCTGTAAGAAATTGCATGCTGTTGTGTGTATGTCTGCCATCCTCTCTGATGAGACCCAAAAAACGCCACTATGTGTCATATCGTGCCTTATCCTAAGCAAGAATCTGACTTACAGTACTAAATGCAAATATATTTGGTGGAGTTACTCCTTCTCATGTGTTTTTGAAACTGTGAATAATGCTTAAATTTCAGGAGGTGTAATCCCTGAAGTAGATTAATGGCCTGCAAACGTCACTGTTAAATTAAAAACTGCCTTCTTGTTTCTGCTAAGGAATGGAAAATAGCTCTCAGAAAAAGGAAGAACATTCTGCTGCCCAGTTTGCCACCTCCAACTGTTTAAATCTGAAAAGCAATTGAGTAGAAGTCTTAAAAAAGGGGCCTAGTGTGTGCATCCTGGAAAGAGGGAAACAATCTGACAGCTGCCTTGTAGGGGTTTTCCATACCACTCTGAATCAGAGGGGTGGAACTGCAGTCTATGAAAATTGAAGCTTCTAGCAAATCTTCTGTTTTCTATTCACTTATTTGTTTAAACAATTGTTATAAAGGCAGTTACACTGAAGTGTACAGCAGTCTTTGTGAGAAGCCCTGATTTTGCAAGAGACTGAATCCACAGAGGATGGAGGATGATTCAACCCACTTTGCTCAGTTGAATCAACTTACGTGTCTACAGAAGCAGTTGGAAGGGTGAATTCTGTAAAGCAAAGACTATATTTGTGCTCTGGTATTACTTAAAAAATGTTTGGCACATGTGATACAACACCACATGTTATATCAACATATACTGGTACAACAAATAAATATGCTACTATGGATGTGTAATGGCTGTATGAAAATATAAGAGGACTTAATTATACTAATATTTCCTGTCCTTTTCTTACATGTATACATTCTGACCTCTGCTTGTTTGTTCCTCTTGAAGGAAGGAGCAAGACCTCTGTCTTTCATCGGATAGCAGAGAGTATGAGAATAGCTGATAAACTTTTAAGATATTCTTGAACGATATTCTATGTGTAAAAGAACAGGATGGGAATTTTAGGAGGACAGATCAGGAACCAGTGCTGATTTTGTATAAGGATGAAGGTGGGCTGTGGGAAGCAGACATGATGAGGTAGTGATGCTCAGGAACAACTTCACATTGTGGGAGGAAAATCAGAAGATAACCACTCTTTTCCTACCTATCAATCTGAAAATGCTCCTGCAACCCATGAGGAAGGTACAGGAAACCCTTTTGCTGTGAGCCAGGCAAGGCTACAGATTTAAACAAGCTCCTGGATCATTGGGTATTTGCCAACTAATTTCCCCCTGTCAAACTATGGAGGGCCAACTGAGAGGAGAAGGCAAAGAAAAGTACTGATTCTGTGGCTCCCTGTCTGCTAGCTCTGAGCTGCTTCTTGTCTCCTTCCTGAAGAGCCAAACCAGCTCCTAAACCTGGGCATTTGCTAGATCTAGCTCAAGTTCTCTTTCCATGACGTTTGAAGGCAAGCTAAGCAGTAATTTAACATTTAGGATATTTACTGAAAGTGGAGAAAAGAGGAGCCCATTCATGCATCTTTTCATCTTCCTGCCCAGTCCACACCTCAGTGCATTCATTCCCTCTAGAAAATGAAATCACATGTACAAAAAAATCTCCTGCACTGTGTGCTTTTTCCTGAACAGCCATCCTGCAGATTACAACTCTGAGAGAGATGCATTATTGTCCGCTAGGCAGAAGGTTGCAATCATCCTGTGTTTACCTGGCTTCAGTCACGCCTCTCGGACTAAGGCTGTGATAGCCAGGGCAGGGGTCAGCTCCAGAGGAGCTGTAAGTGCACTTAAAGGCTCATGTGCTCTCCAGCCTCTCGGGGCAAAGGAGGAAGCAACTGCTCATTTTCTCCTCAGGACATTTTCCCTTTAGGCATGGGCAAAAGGAAAGTATAGCCTTTTAAAATGCCTCCTGATACCCATCAGGAGTTTGCTTTCACTGTAACCTGGAATTTACTGTCTGTTTTTTCTTTTTTTTATTTGTTCTTCAGAGGGAGCCCTATGCTAAGGCAGCTGTGTGGGAAAGTGTTTTTGTTTTGACCTGAAAATTAGTGGATTACTCTTTGAATGCAGCTTTCCAAAGCAAAGATGTGAATGTTGAGGTTTTCATTAATGAACTGACACCTCCGGTGAATGGCTTCTTCACCCTGGGGTGCTCACCTCCGATTTTGTGGCAGGAAGAGCGCTTGCAGCTGATGAAAGGCTGGAAAGATCCCTCTGGGACAGCTTAAGAGCACCTAGGTTTGCCATATAGAAAGGTTTACTTTAGGGCATTTGAAAAATGCCTCATTAGCAGCTGATGACTTAGCAGGGTAGCTTTTGTTGCGAAAACCTACAGCTGCCCCTTGCCAGGAGCTCAGGGTGGCTCTTCTTGCCTGTCCCTTTCATTCCTTGGTTCCAAGCGCTTTCCCTTGATGCTCACCGGCAATAGGTTATCTGAGTCACCGCAGGCAGCCTCTCACTGACATTATTACAGTGTTTGTTTATCAGGCTGGCTCTGCCTGCTTTGCCGAATACTCCATATTTTAAGTGTCAGGATAGGTGTTTAACAATCCCTGCCCTTCCTGCTGTCCTTCCTTCCCAGCCCTGCCACACTCTGCACTTGTTCTTTCTCACCTGCTACAGCCACCTTCCTTTGTGTCTGCCCTTACCTTGACTGATTCTACAGCAAAACAGTGACTCCTGTGTAAAGACTGGAGCAGGTGTGCAAGTATTTTAGGAACCTTTTTGATTACCTCTGGATTTGCTGCCTTTTTCTGCTCGCTGCCTGCTGTGATGTGGCAGTTTCTCTTTCCAGGCAGTGTGTGTTGGCAGATGTTGGCATTAAGTGCAGCTTTCCTCTCATTTCTTCTGTAGCTCTTGATGCATCCATTGGAACCAGCTCGGTGTCTAAGCAGACTTTGCTTTTCAAGGTCCCTCTTATTATTGCTGCCTTTCATTCTGTGTCTTTTATTTATCTGTCTGCTTTCCCTGTGCTGGAGAGGATAAGTGTTTTTGTGGGTGCTTTGCTATTGCCCAAAACAGCCAGCAGTCAGTGGAGAGAGAGAAACCTTGCTGTGTCACTTGCTCCGTGTTGCTCGCAGGCACTCCTATTCGCAGCACTCCCGTGGTGCAGTAGCATGTCTGTTGCCAGCTACACTGCCTGCCATCTTCTCCTCTGGGAATCTTTGAGAGACTCCTGTGTTTAGTCCTGTGCTGATGTTACCTGGACTGCTTCCAAGAACAACACAGAACTGCTTCCTCTGTTCCTAAAACTGACACAGAATGAAAACTACAGCAGGATTATTTTTAGTTCCGTAAAAGTGCAGCTAAAGCAGCATTGCTAGATTCTGCCTGGCCAGAATTTGCTGTTCCAAATTGTCCCTGATAGGCGAGGGGGGTGTGTGTGGCAGATGGTAGTCTAAAGAGTGTCTATCTGCTGTTCCTTAACGCTTACTTTACAGTTTTGGATTGGACTGTCAGTGCAAATGAGGCTGAAGTCCGAGATTAGTTTCCGGTAAATGTTCATCATGAAACCACTTAGTTCAGGAACAGGACGAAAAGTGCAGATCATAGCTGAGCTGCACTTGCAGAGCTGGGTGCATGCATGCAGCTCCTGAACAGCAGAGCTGCTGCAGTTTGAGACCACGGTGGATTTGGCAGGGCTGGGAAGAGTTTGTGACTGCAGAAGCAGGAAGAGCTGCAGCTCCTGCCTGAGCTGTATTTGCTGGGCTGCGTGTCACGCTGGTGGGGACTGGAGGGGGAAGCTTCCTGCCTGCTTTGTGTTCAGTAGTTCTGTACTCTGTAAACAGTACGATACACCTGACCATTTCTAATGTGCAGGATATCCTATGCGCTGTACCAGCCTCAGGGTGTTTGTATTAAAACATGAAATGCAAACGAGAACTTTTATTGGCCAGTACCATGATATCTGCTGTAGCTCTCTCATGGCCACCTGCCTGCTTTTCCTTTTTGATTCACCTCAGTGATCTGGTACCCATAGTACCTTGCAGCAGTCTCTGTGATTTGAAAGGAAGGCAAGTGCTTGTGTTCTTGCCCCAGAAATGTAAGTGTTTACCCCACTTTCTTGTTATCAGCATCAGATGGCATGCTCTTGGTTTGCATCCATTCAGGCTGCTGCCTCTTTGCTGAAGAGTGAGGTAGCAGTGGTCTGGACTCTGTGTGCTTCCACAGCCCTATATGTTTGCACAATTCAGCACTTAAATCTGCAGTGCTTTCTTGTGTAAAAGGAGGAGTTGATGCTGGAGTCGTGTCGCTGCCTGAACTGATGCATTGCCTAGCACTTAAATCTGGGGGTTTCTGTGCCGAAGTAGCCACAGAGACAGGATTCGTAACCAAAAATTCATAGCGAGCAGATATTAGATATTATCAGAATTGCAGATATTCTACTACTTAGTTGCTATTACTGTTAGAAAAATCCATCCTGTATCATTAAAATTCTACCATAACTGTGTTCTGTTGTCTCTGCAAGCTGATACCAGCTCAAGCCCGCGTAACCTCAGAGCTGAGCAGCCTCCTTTTGTATTGTCCCCAGCCTCTGCTGATTAGAATCTTGTTTCGCAGAAATGACTTGGTATTGTGCTTTGATAAAGTATTTATCCAGCACAGTCAGGACCGGTTTGTTTACCTGATATTATCTAGGTGCTCTAATTCCAGCCAGCAGTCTAAAGTTCACAGGAGGGAAGATGATTTCAGGAAAATGGAGAATCAGACTGGTGATGATGAGTGCAGGGCATTCACAGTAGGGTGCTCAGTCAGCCACCAGGACAAAGCCTAAAAAGAAGGTAGGAAAGCACTAAACAGTTTGTTTTTCTGGTACCTCAGGATGAGATGACCTCAAGTTTGGGCCTTACCACTAAGAAAGCCCTCACGATCCTGAGAGACCAGTTGTCAGCACTGCTGGAGGGACATAAGAAGGAACGGAAAAAAGTGACTTCGTGGAAGGTGAGGCACCAAACAGCATAAGGTTGGGCACTCAGTCTCCCCTTCTCAAAGTAACACTGAAGATTAAACAAAAGTTGGCTGCATTCCCTCCCAGACTGCTGCTGCAGAGTGTCTGGGTGTAGAACTGCTAAAGTCCTTGGGACCAAAGCAAGGAATTACCTAAGGGTATGTTGCTCTCAGCATTTCTCTCCTGGATGCTGGAGCTCTACAGGAGCTTAGCTTCACCTGTAGGGTAAGGATCATCTTGGTGATCCTTCACCAAGGATCTAAGGGCTTCAAGAGCCACTAGTGGCAGTGTGCCTAGGGGGTCCATATCAGGTGGAGAGAAAGAGCTGTGAAGCTCAACAGTCTCCCCTTGTCCACCATGTTGGTCTGGTATGTGTGTTGAATACAAAGTGCTAGTGTTTATGCACAGTATTTATATGTTAAAAGTGTTCCTCGCTTGGTTAGTGACAATGGGGCAGCCTGGCACAGAAGCCTTTTCATTCTTCCAAGCAAGAGTAAAGCAGAGAGTGTTCACCCAGACTCGCCAGCTGAGCAACTGTTAGTGCTGTAGCATTCGCATAACTGATCTGGGATGCTATTTATCATTTTCAGGGGTTTTACAAAGTTGTGTTCACCTTGGAGTGTCAGCTGCTGCCTTCACCCTTTCTCACTCTGCTTTTTCAAATGTCTGGCTCTGTATTTCATGAATGCTGTCTGCTGCTCTCCTTTTGTAGGAGGTGTGGAGGAGCAGTTTTCTGTACCATGGTAACCGTTGCTCCTGTTTCCACTGGCCTGGTGCATCTCTGATGCTTCTGGCAGTGCTGTTGCTGCTGTGCTGCTGTGGGAGCCAGCCACAGGGGAGGTAAGCAAAACATCCTATGCTGGTTAACTGAAGCAAGGTGGTAGTTTTATACTGCCTTGACACTGTGTGTGGCTGACATAACAGTGTTGTCCCTCATTCTGTCTAGACATCTAGACATTAGCGTACTCATACTGGTAATTCTGTCTCTTTTGCAAAACTTCAGCCAACTTAACTCTACTTTTAATAGACCCAGAGAGTGCCCTATGGAGAGACTGAGATTTTTTTCCTACAGTGTTCCTAGTTCTTGAAAAATCCTTAGGCATTATCAGAGTTAGGAAGGATTTTGAAACTAGAGAAGTTAGTGGCTCATAGGAGAAGTTACTGTGCTGTCACATGTGCCATAGCATGCCTTTACCGTATTTGTAAGGGCATTTTTTAATTGAGATGGGTCCTTTCAGACCTCTCTGGTAGCCTTATTCTAAAGAAGAAGTGTGATCATAGCTCCCCTGCTTTTCTTTTTTAGCCATAAGTCTGTGGGATGTAGGAATAAACAACTGAGCAGGTGCGCATTTATCTCTGTGGGTGGCTGGCAGTGTATTCTGCTCATTTACTCAAACCTCGTCTGCTTTCTGCTTTCTTCTGTTTTGCTGTGCAAAGCCAAGGCGCTGAGATAGTTAATGCACTGGCACTCTTCCTCCTTCTCCTCTTGGATCTCTTCATGATTGGGCGTCAAGAGAGGCTGAAGTGCAGAGAGGTGGAGCGGAGACTTCAGACAATCATTGATAAGATAAATGGTGAGGTCTCATTCATCTGTCTCTCATTTGCATTTGTGTTTTCCTCCCATTGGATTCTTCTCCAAACCTGATCACATATGTTACTGATTGAGCTCACTAGCCATCCCCTATGTTACACAGAAACAGGCTGTGAGAATTGTGTCCTACTCATGCCTGTCCTGTAGAATAGTTATTTTGAGCTGTCATGTGGCCATGTGTTTCCAATCTGTGTGTTATCAGGTAGGCGTCTGTTATGTCTGTGCTTTGGAGTAATTCGAATCCTCAGAATCTTACAAAAATATCTGCCTTGCAGCAGATGATGAGAGAAGAATACGTGGGGTTGTACCACAACATAGAACAGAAGGAAATAAATTGCTGTGTGTGAGCATCATCTCAACGGGGGCTTTTGAACCTGAGGAGGCAGTTCATTTCAGTGCGGCAGTTTTAAGGACAGCCTTTAGCTTTTCCATTGTACAAGTATGTATTTAAGGTTATAAAATGACTATGTTTAGTTGTTAATACTGGGTGGAGAGAGAGGGGAAAAGCCATCAAGGAGAAAGAGAGAGATGATAAAAGATCATGGGAATGGACTGAGCTTAGCACTGGAGGGCCTATAGCCACTATAGGATGTAAATCGATGTATGATTGGCCCCTCGAGAATTGTCATCACTTAATTCTTTCACACTTTGTGCTTTCAGATACACTTGGCAAAGAGGTGAAATGGCCAGACTCCATGTACCCTGACCTTCACATGCCTTATGCCCCCTCCTGGTCCCTTCATTGGGCCTACAGGGATGGTCATCTTGTCAACCTGCCTGTGAGCCTGTTAGTAGAAGGAGATGTCATTGCTTTGAGACCAGGCCAGGAGTCATTTGCTTCTCTGAGAGGGATTAAGGTAACTTGCTTGTCTTATTTCCCTGGCCTGTAACAATATATTTCCCAGGATTTTCTTGCTAATACTCTAATTCCCAGTTTACTGATTATTGGAGTGTTTGATTTCTTCTGACCTTGAAAATAGCTTGAAATTCCAGTTCAGTCAAGGACGGTGCTTCGTTAGACAGACTGCATCTTCTCCATGACATCCCAAACCCAGTGGACAGGAGACACTAATGTGATACCAAAGCACCATATTTCCATCTCTTCCAGGTCAAGGAGACATTGTAAAGTGCTGCTAAATATAAGTGGAGTGAATCTATCCAGTAGGATGATATGACATAAAAACCCCCCACTTTATCCTGCTTTTTCTGTGGAGAAATAAAGTTTGTCTGCTTTGACCTTCTCCTTACTACTGATTTATTATAAAAGAAGATAATATAAAATACCTGGGGTAGAAGTAAGTTAACAAATCAATTACAGGATCTATGCAAAGATTTTGCTGCTTGAAGAAGATTGGAAAAAGTTTAAAGCTTGAAATTTACCTTTGTTGGTTTTTATCATAACTTTCACTCCAAATGCCAATTTTCATGCAATAACCAGATGTGCTTGAACATAAACTTTTCATTTTGCTTCAAGTTTGAAGCAATAGTTTAGCTAATGAATTTTCGAGACCTGAGACAGGGAACTGTGACAAACATGTACTGTGTCACTTGCAGTGGGAGGGATCCTGCTGGACTAAACCTCCAGTCCCTTGCAGCAGCCCGACTGTACAGCCTTTGGGCTCTCTGACTTTTTTTCTAGGATGATGAGCACATAGTTCTGGAGCCAGGAGATCTGTTTCCACCTTTCTCACCTCCGCCCTCCCCAAGGGGAGAAGTGAAGAAGGGACCTCAGAACCCTCAGCTGTATCGTCTCTTCCGTGTCTTGAAGACCCCAATAATTGATAATGTCAGGTGGGATAAATACAGTGCACAATGCCTGCACAGCTTGTCTGTGTCAGTTTTGCTGCCTTGTGTTGGCAAAGAATGAGACTTATCAGTCCAGGACAGGAATTTTCAAATATGCTGTGCTGTGTTTTCTCTGCTACCTGGGAATGCTGTAAGTCCCTTACTGTCTGTCTTCAGTTATGCTCCTTAACTGGTAGGTTAGGCTAATACAAAAAACCACATATATGCTAAATATTACCGTTCAGCTCATTCCTTTCCGACTAAATTTGAACAATTCAGGGAGGTCACATATTTCATGCACTTGATGTAACCAGCAATATGACACCCTTTGGTCAAATGGAGATACAGATATCTGAATGTCTGTTGGAGTTCTGGTACACATTTGGGCAATGGAGCCTTCCTGTTAAGCGGGTGAGGAGACCTGGGGAGTTTGCTCAACAGCACGGCAAATTTACCATGGCAAGTGCAACACTGTCATTGTAGAACTTGGCTTCTCTTTTGAACATCATCCCTCATAGCATAGGGTGAGCACAGTGTTCTAATCAGGTCTGCTAGGAGGTTTATATCTGAGGAAAGTGCAGGGTTAGGGTCTTGGCTGCTAAAATCTCAAGCTGTTTTCCATTTTTTAGGTGGTGTCTGGAAATGGCTTTGTCACGTCCTGTGACAGCCCTGGATAATGAGAGATTCACTGTACAGTCAGTGATGCTGAAATACGCTGTCCCTATTGTACTGGTAGGTCTCATTTCAAGCCTTTGTTGTTGTATATAGCCATGTTTTGTCAATAAAAGTGAAGAATTTGCAGCCATCGGCAGGAAATTGTGGCCAGGGCCTAACTCATGCAGCTGACGCTGTGTGTACCTTGGGTAGTTCTGATAAGCAAAGATGCTGAGCCATCTGGCTGTGAGAATAGAGGGAGGAACTGCAGCAGCAGACCAAGGATATCTTCCAGACTTTCCCAGGGCTGAAAATGTTACAAGGCAGTGAAAACTCCTTCCCTACAAATACTGGTAGTTAGCTGACAGTGTCATCTCTGTTTGAATTGCAGGCTGGCTTCCTGATCACCAATGCTGTGCGCTTCATTTTCAAAGCGCCTGGAATTGCTTCTTGGCAGTACACTCTTCTTCAGCTGCAGGTAAAGGAGAGCTTTGAGCTCCACTACACCTCCTCTCCAGAGCACCACTGA
>VYZW01033260.1:59403-189374 GCA_013401315.1 Balaeniceps rex
AACACATCCTATTGCAAGTAATTCGTCAGTTTCTGTTCCATTTGGAGACAGTCTATTTCTAATATATTTCATATGGGCCCTATTTCTCCGGTATTACTCTAGTTTTTGTTAGAAAACCAGTAAAGCATTTTGTATCAAGTCAAAGTACCAAGTGGTCTATGTCAAAAGCATTACTTTTATCAGTCAAATTTGTAATTTTGTCAAAAAACATATCACGATAGTTTGATGAGATTTATTACTCATATACTTGTGGTGTTTGGCGCTGGTTGTATTATTCCACTTCTTTTCTTTTAATTGAGTCTCAGATTAGCTGCTCTGTTATTCTGTCTGAAATCAAAGTCTGTCTGGGGTCCTGTGGTAACTTGGTTTGTTCTCCTTACCCTTTTTAGGCATTGGCACCACATTAGCTTTCTTCCATTGCACTGGGACTTAATCCATGCTTCAAGCCTTGTGCAAAATCAGCAGTAACAGTCAGAAAGTTGTCCAGACCTGCTAATTTAAACATATTTACTTTCAGTAGCTAGTGTTAGAATGGAAAATATTTCATAGTTATCATATGGTATGATTATCTCACTGAATAAGGAATAGCAATATTTATTTAACACGTCTGCCTTGCCTGCAATATCATTTGCAATTTCCCTGTCTTCAACAAGCAGTGGACTGGGTTTTAATTACTCACTGGTATACTTATTTTTATGTTAATTTTTACTTCTATTTTCACTTCCACTCAAAACTGGACTTTTTAATATGGGATTGTTGCTTTTTAAAATTTTAATAAATATTGTTAAACAGTTCCTAATTATCCTTCATAGTTCTCAGTTTAAATTATTCCTGACAAATTTGTCTTGGCTTTTTTCAGCTTTGTTAAACTGATCCTTTTTAAAGTGCTAGATATGAGCATTATTATTTGGGGTGTCATTTTATTTACATACAAATGTAATTGCCATATTCAGTTATGCTTAGGAATATACTTAAATTTAAACTGTTTTTCAAAATTACATCTACTGTGGAATTCCTTTGTGCTGGATGCACAGATTTTGAGTTAGGAAGTTTCTTGGTGTAATTCCAAGAGCCCCACAGTAGTGGCCTGCTATAATTTCTTTTCATTTCCTATCCACATCCCATTCATATCACCTCATTCCTCTGTGTCCATTGTGTTCCAGGCACCTGCTTTTACAACCACTCTTCTAGCTCCCTTCTTTTAACTGACCCATATAGCTTAAAAACAGATCAGTCAGTCCTGGCTCTTTCTGTCTAAAAATAAGCATCCAGAAAGAGCCTCCTCTGGGTCTAATTGCTATTATTTTCTCTGTAGACATTTAGGTAATGACTGTGTGTTCTTCTGTGATGTACAGCACCAAGCACTTTGACTGTGCTTCACAAGTAGATAAAGACATAGTCCATTAAAGACTTAATTGCTTTGATGAATTATTGGTCTGCCTTGGTGTAGTGATTCCCACAGAGCAGGACTCCTGCTTTCTTCTCTCTGAAGCACAGTATTTAGGGAAGGATGTTCCTCATGACACATTTCTGAGCATAATTATAGTAACTGGTCTCTTCTCTTGCTGCAGCTTGCTAAGTTTTCAGAGGACACTCTCAGCAGCTACACAGAGATGGTATCTTCTCAGGTACTATTATTATGAATTGTTTTCTTCCATCTTAACTGCAGAACTTCATGACATCCTTTCCCTTCCTCTCCAATCTCCTGCTTGTTCCTAGACCCTTTTTACTTGTGTCAGCTGTCCATTGTCACTCATTTGCTGCTTTAATTGCTATGCATGCAGGTTGCATGTCTTTCCTGTACACCTTCCCATGTAAATGCTGCTCTGCTGACCAGAGATTGAGGTGACTTTGATACTGAGTCCAGTTGTGCTTTTCTGAATATTGCAAATGGTTTGAAATCAACTTTTTCTGTCCTGAAGAACGTACCTCTTTCAAGTCGTCCTCTTTCAGGAGTAAAATAAACTTTTTATGGTGTGTGTCAGAAAGAAGGGAAGTATTTTGCTTGTACCAGAAAAGCCTCCTTCTTCAAGCCAAAACTAAAGAACAGAGGGGATGGCGGTCAGCACCACGACCAAATGTGAAGAGGGGAGCATAGGATGTTCAGGCTAAAAGTCTGATCCTGTTTCATAGGCTCCTTAACAAGCTTAAGCACATTACTAGTGCTTCCGAAGCTGGGGCAAATAAACATTCAGAAGACCTTTTTCTGGGGGAGGAACTGCATCTGGCCACTCTATAAATTGTATCATCCAGATTAAACAGGTGGGTGCAGGAAAGACACTTTTCTGTCTTAATCTGGCGTTAAGATTCCCCTTTCCATAAGGAAGGAGATGGACTCCAGGAGTGATTAAAAATCCCTAATATTATCAGAATCAATTCATATCTCCTTGCTCCCAGCCACACAGAGGGGTGCACATGGATGCACACACACACTTCCTTTGCTGAATATTTTGTTGTCTTTCTATGCCAGTTTATCATTTAGCTGAGATGTTTTTCAGGTGTTAAATGGGAGTGATTTGAGCTGACCTCCCTCGTTGAAAAGGTCTGCTGCTTTCCTTTTGTACCTATGTTACATCTTTGCTTATGAGAAACTGGTTTAAATAAGAGCTTTTTTTCTTCCTGGTGATAGCTCATGATTGTTTTCCATTTGAGCTTACAGCTGTACTAACCCTTAGGATCTAAGGAACTTGATCTAAGGAGCTTTGGGGGAAGTGCTCTGCAGCAACAGCATTCCAGAACAACAGCTAAAAAGCAGTAAAATAACAGTGTAATGCAAACCTGGTTTTGCTGGCTTTAGGAGTGCACAGAGAAAACCATACAGCTCTGGTGCTTGGATTGATTGCTGCCATCCAGACTCCCTCTGAAACATTTTTGTGTGGAAGATGAAGGGTGCCAACTTGACATTTTAATTTTGCAAAGTATCCCCTTCTTTCAGTTTATTACCATGTTGATTACATTTCATTTGTAATGATGGAGTGGTCAGGGCACCTTGGCTTTGTTTCCAACATTGTCACTGCCTCAGTAAGTAACTTTGGGCAAGTCACCTCACCACAGTGGCTCCATTTACCCAGTTGCAGCATGGTGATGATAAGCTTAAGGCCTCAAACTCCATGCTCCAAGGGGATGAGAGTTACTTTTAGGAAAAAATACTATGAGGTAACAACTGATTCACTCCGAATGAAATCACTTCATAATTCCTTCCTGTGTTTTTGGATAGACAAAGGTACTTTCAGTGAACTCTTATTTCAACAATCAGACTGTCTGTTAGCATCCTCTGGAAGGGGGAAGAAATGCCTTTCCCTTGAGAATATCAGCACCGTATCAGTTAACAGGTTCCCACGGAGACCAATATTTATCTTACAGTGTATCACTGTGTTGAACCTGAAAGCAGGTAATGTCATACTCCCTTTCTTCCTTCTCTCCCCTCACCTTTCACTGAATGAGTCTTTAATTGGTTGATGTCCTCTGCTTCCCTCGGCAGGAAATGATACGCTGTATCTGGAGCCACTTCCTCTGTGTTTTAAAAGGCAAATCCCCAACTCTGAGCTTCACTTCCAGCTTGCTCCATAGTCTGGGATCTGTCACTGTGAGTATTTCTGGGTTGTCTGAAGGAGGACCCCTACGTGGATGCTTCATTTGCATCGTTCATGTCGTCGTTCCCTGAGCATAGACTGTTAGCAATCAGTTCACTGTGCTGGAATTAGAAACCCTTCAGGCACCTGTCTTTGTAGAAGAGTTTATAACTGTCTTGTCTTGTCCGAGCAGCACATTTACAGGCTAAAACAGTGGTTAGAGATACTCTGTGGCATCTAATAGAGTGTCTGTATTTTCCAGCTCTGGTTCTGGTCCCATAACCCTCTTGACTCCTGTTCAAGAACCAGCTGGTTCATGTCCTGATAAAGTACTAGCTGGTGAAACAGGTTCAGTAGTTGCTTCCTTCCCATGGTCTTCCTGCCTGGTTTTGCAATATCCTGAGAGAAAATTGGTGTTAAACAACCCATCAATCCTGCTAGAGCAAGGAATTCTTGGGTTTCTTGGAGGGTTATTAGGTGCAGTTTCTCAAGACAGAAGGTTGGCAAAGGAGAGACTTGTCTATCCTTAAAATATGCACTTGTCTATCCTTAAATATGCATTTATTAAACTTGCGATATTTACAACTAAGCGTGAACACTGAGACATGTTTTCACTGAGATTTTGCTTTCTTGGGGGTGTTGTGGGATGTTCTAGGTGCTCTGCTGTGTAGACAAGCAGGGGATTCTTTCCTGGCCAAACCCCAGCCCAGAGACTGTTCTGTTCTTCAGTGGGAAGGTGGAACCACCTCATGATAGCCATGAAGATCTGACTGATGAGCTCTCTACACGGTCCTTCTGCCATCCTGAGATGGAAGACGAGGTAAGGCATATGTAATTCATAATGTAGTATGTTGGCTCTAATCATAGTTTGACTGACACACACAACGTGGTTGGTATTATAGAGAGAGCCCTTTGCTTGTAGAGAAGTCCTGTGCCATAATTCCAAAGAATTATGATTCTTTGCTTAAAAGATAAAGAAGCGGCGAGGATGAGATCCTCTTCTACAGGAGTTCTAAAGCAGCATGTGAATCAGTAGTGGCTCATGTTCAACCACTGAATCACCACTGTTCATTTTGTTGGTCTGTTGCAGCCCCATGAAAGAGATGCTTTGCTCTCTGGCCCCCTGGCAGACACAGTACACGTGACCAATGAGCAAGAGAGGAACAACTGGTCTAGTGACCCTCCAAAGGCTCCCGACGCCCATGCCCACCGAAAGCCAAACAGCAGAAGCAAACATCCCTCTGGTTCCAATGTGAGTTTTAGCAAAGACACGGAGGGTGGAGAGGAGGAGCATACTCAGGTAAGACATACTGAAGGGGCACACAATTAGTCTTTTGTGGAGCTATAAGACAGACTTAAACCCATAGAGTCTCCCTTTTGGGAATTTAATTGGGAATTCCCTGTGGGATTCTAGGCAAGCTGTATTCATTGTAACCAATTAGAATTTTCCTGTCTGTTGGACCAGGTTGTTGGTGACAGTGAGGTGTTGGCTTGTGAGGCTGAAGACTTTGTGTGTGACTACCACCTTGAGATGCTTAGCCTGTCCCAAGACCAGCAGAACCCCTCCTGCATCCAGTTTGATGACTCCAACTGGCAGATGCACTTGAATTCCCTCAAGCCTCTGGGCCTGAATGTGCTGCTCAATCTCTGCAATGCCAGTGTGACAGAGCGTCTGTGCCGCTTCTCTGACCACCTCTGCAACATTGCCCTCCAGGAAACTCACAATGCTGTGCTGCCTGTCCATGTGCCCTGGGGCCTCTGTGAGCTTGCCAGGCTAATAGGTAAGGAGAAATTGGATGAGCGGACACAGAGAAATCAGAGCTGTCAATAGACGCTTAATCCTTAGAGAGCACAAGAAAAATATTTCCCCAGTCCTGGTTGCTGAGAAAGTGGAATTACAGAGCTGACTCTGTTGTTGTTCGGTTGCCAAAAGAGTCTATTAAAGAGGTTGCTTTTGGCAAGTTCTGACATTGTAGACACTATCAAAGGAACAAATGTCATCAAGGATATTTCCAGCCAGCCCTGGCTAGGCTTGATATTCTTGTGGTTCGAGTCTGCCAATCTCATCAGGAGACAAAGAATAGCTGCTAATGGACAGATAGCTGCCTTGTCTTTACAGTAATGCTTTATCAGGAGTTTGGGTATAAAGGATGTGAGGTACCTCAGCTCATTTTATAGATGGGAAAACCGAGGCATAGGGAAGGTAAGAGGTTAGAGGCAACACTAGGATTAAAATCTGGAAGCTGTTGAACTCACTTCTGTGTCTGTCCTTCAATGTCACAGTTCCTCTCTTCAGTGAACCAGAAGCATGAAAGCTGTAATTATTAATAACATCTAGTCCTTCTGAATGTTTTTCATCATAGATCTTGAGCCATCTTGGTGTCGCTGCACAGTGAGCACAGCTCACCTACCTATTGCTGGGGAGATGCCAGAATGAGCACAGGCAAAGTGGGTGGCACAGAAGCAGGAGAGAGGACCTTTCTTTTGCTTTGGTTAGAGCCTAATTTTTCTCCTCCTCATGTTCATGTTTTAGGTTTCACACCAGGTGCTAAAGATCTTTTCAAGCAGGAGAACTATTTGGCCTTGTATCGCTTGCCAAGTGATGAGATGGTTAAGGAAACAATCCTGGGAAAGCTTTCATCGATCACCAAGAGGAGACCACCCCTGAGCCACATGATTAACCTCTTCGTGAAGGACACCACTACCAGTAAGGCTGCCTCTTTCTTTGGGCATCCACTTGGTATGGGAGGATCTTTTCCGCAGAGAGCCTAGAACATGTCAGACTGGAATAGTCTGGAGTCCCTATGGAGTGACAGCCTTGCTCTGCCTATGGCCAATACAGATATGCTCAACAAACGTTAGTGATCAGTGCTATGGCATACTGAGGGGGAGAATTCTTCTCAGCTCTGGCTCACTCCAGAATCATAAATAATTTTAAAAAGTTATCTTAGCTAGCACATAGTAAACCTGTTTTCCGGGACCGAATGGCAGTGCAGAGCAAGGTGGGGGTTTTATTGGGTTTTGAATAGACTTCATTATGAAGTGAAACTGATACTGCACAGGGTTGAATATTACTCAGGGTTTTAGCTAGTGATGCTCATCCTTCTGATAACCCAAATCATAAATCTTTATCTTAGTGAGTTGTCTAGTATATTAGATTGCACACTCTATTTCAATATTGCATACTAGAAATCACAGAAATCCCGTGCAAACTCATGGTGACCATGAATACAACACCTGAAGCCATGCTGACTTCTCCAGTCCTACTCCTTCCTATTCTAATAGGAATGGGCTAGGATGAAAGGATGTACAGCTGGGCACTGTGAGGTCTTAAAGCACCTCAGCAAGATTTAACAGCTTGCCTGTCAGAGCTCTTAGTCTCTACATAATACCTTAAACTGACTGAGCTTGGCTCTCTGGAGTTGACATATGTTCAATATTGAATCTGAAATATGATTATTATGCTGGCCAGAGATTTACCAGGTAAACTGTCTTCTCTTGCCCAATTCTTCTTCAATTTGTATCTTAATCTGGGGAGGAGCTTTTTCATTTTTCCTGATTGCTGCTATCTTGCCATTTGTAAGCAAGAATTTTTCTGATGATGAGATTTTTAGTGTAGGGAAAAACCTTTAATGTTGCCTCATTTCAACTCCTTATCCTCATTTTTAAACGGTTTAGTTTAGAGGCTGGAGCTCAGACGAATTCCTGTGTGACCTGGATTATGCTGTCTGGAGTAAATTCTAAGAGGAATTTTGCCAGTGGGGTTAGTTAACCATTGGAACACCTCTTACGTGATAGTCTTGTCCCTTGAAACTTTCTAAAATGCGTACGACTGGAAATAATGGATTATGCAGATAATATTGGGTGAAATGAAATAGCTCTGTTTATGCAGAAGAGTCAGACCAGATGATGATAACTAACCTCTCTCGATACATTAGTTGTGAATAAATCTTTGAATCCACCCACTCCCATGACATACTGAAGTCAAAGGGAGATACATAATAAATTCTACAGCTGTAGCAGAAACAGGAGGTAGCTTATCTGTATGTTCCCTTGCTATTCCATTGAAATATGTGTCTCACCATCTGGCAGTGTTCATCCCAAATCCATAGTAACGACATGGAAATGAGGGGCTCACCGGTGTCTTCAGTGGAGTAAAATGGCTTGATAACACCTCTGTCTTCCCTTGCTATAGCTGCACTCTTAGATTCCTTTTGCTCTGTATCACTGGCTCAGCTCTAGCAGCTTGGTTCTTCCTAACAATTCCCAGCAGTCATGAATGGCTAATCATACTCTCTGTCCTATTCATTCGTTTTCTCCCTTGTGCCAGAGAAATCCTGGCCTTCAAGTTCATGGTTTAGGAAGGGAAGAGGCTGAGCTCACTTTACTGGCAATGACAGCTGAATGAACTCCTTCCAGTTTATAGTGTGTGCTGTCACTGTCATTTATCCCTTAGAAGGATTGTCGTGTGGAATGCTGATGATACTGAATGGGAAATGGATTGCAATTGCTGTCAGGCATGAACGTAGGTATGTGTGTGCATGTGGTCATCTGCAAGCTCTTGCTCTGTGTCCAGGGCATAGGTTTTGCATGAATCAGTAAACATCTCTTGTTCCCATCCTAGCAAGGACTATCTGACCGTAGGAGCAAGGTGGGAAGGGTTAGGTGTTTATACAATAAAATTAGGCAGAGCTCTGCACAAGTACTCCTTTGTGTCCCTGAAACAGGCTCCTTCTTTCACACGCAGCTCCTATTCGTCTTGGAGGTTTGTTATGCTGATAAACTTGGCATGTGATGACTATTTATAGCAGAGAGCAGAGAGCTGCTATGTTTTGGAAAATCCTCCAGTGTTCCTGAAGGTCCCTGCCTGGTTTGTGCAAGTGGATATTCTTGGCTCTTGATTTCACCAGCTAGTGTGAGCATTTGCAGTCAGCAACAATGCCTGCAAGAAGCCTTTGGGCTCATTTTTCTTGGCAGTGATGTTTTTTTCATTAGATCAGCTTTGAAGCTGTTGGGGGCAAAGTCACAGAGCAGCTGGAGGAGGGAACCTAGACAGTGAAGTCTACGTGCACGCAATGTTAATGTATCAGTGCTAATGAAAGGGAGCAGGAAGTGTGGAGGGGCAGGCAGCCCCGCATCCTTTCATTTCTGTCCTGTGCCTGGGACCCGCATCAGACAAGTGACATCACACACCTTTGGGAAGCACTTTTTAACACCCTTGTGTACAAGAGGGAATGAAAGGTTTTAAGTCTGTATTAAAGAGTAAAGTGTGTGTGGGGGAGGGAACAGGACAAGCTGTGGCATCCACTGACTTTCAGTTCTTCCCTGAGCACAACATGAGTTACTTTTTTAGAGTCTGTTATGTTGAACTTTTGACCCATCCTGATTTAACACGTTTTCAGGACCCTTTGTGAAACAGGCTGCTGTCTAATGGGTCACACTGTTAAATTATCTTCTGCTACTTGAATGGAAGGTATTCAAGCGTAGCTCTTACCCTTTTGATCCACTCCTGGCCTAAAATTGAATGCACTTTCCGGTGTAGGCAGACTTTGATCCACACAGACTCATCACTGGTGCTTGTAGTCTCATCAGAACAGGCAGACAGGAATATCTTTTCTTCTGCTCTGTTGGATACAGGAGCAAGATATTATCCCACCTTCTGTAGGAGTGGGATTGTTACATGGTGTAAGGGGACAATAGGAACTGGCTCACATTTTGTCACAGCCTTGTTTGAACTCATGGTTAGACAAACAGCATCTGAATACATATCATCCAGTCTTGAATAATTTCTCGATGGAGACTGAAGACTTTCAACAGAGGAAAGGGGATATCTGGAGTGCATCAAGGCAGTTTATGGGAACACTTGCTTTTAACAAGTAAGGGAGCAGCTGGTATGATATCCTTTCCCTGGGAGCCTGTATGTGTGTTGCTGACTCATTGTTCTCTTACACTTCAGGCACTGAGCAGATGTTTTCTCATGGGACAGCTGACATCATCCTTGAAGCCTGCACAGACTTTTGGGACGGTACCGATATCTACCCCCTCTCTGGCTCTGACAGGTGGGCAGCTTTGTCATTTGGTGCATTCAGGAGCTGCAGATAAATTGCGGAGGGAACCTGGTCATTCTTTGTTAAAAGTCTCTTTACTGATGCTTGTTAAGCTATTTAATAGAAATTTCAAGTAGGTTATGAACATAAGCCATCTCTGTTTATAATTAATTGTTAAAATTATAGCAGTGTCAGAGATTAGATAGCAACAAGCAATAGGTTGGACTGCAAGACTAAGCCACTTCTTACTGTATTTGTTAACATATTAGCCTCTTATAAGTGGACTCTGACTGTACTATGTAGTAGGACCGTGAATTACAATTGGGTCATATGCTGGTGGCAGAGAATTTTTTTTGTTGTTCAAGACAAATGCCTTGTCTTACATGAAATGCAAAGTGATCAATTCTACCTGCTGTTGACAGCTTCAAACCAGTGCACCACAATGCATCACACCCTTTTAGTCCTGCTGCAGTATCTGACAGTGTCGGTTGCATTTTCATCTGTAGGCTAAATTTCTGTTCCTGCTCGCAGAGCAGACCAGTAATGTTTAGTTTCATTGAACAGCAGCACAGTGTTCTTCTAAGTCTGCTTATGTGTCAGAAAACTCCCACTGGTCCTTTTTGGAATATTTATCATCTTAGAAGCCAATGAAAAATCCCATGTAGAGTCTAATTTTTACCTTTGTGAGTTTACCATAGAGAAGGAACTTTACACTATTCCAGTGACGGAATATTGACTAAACAGAGACTTCACATACAGCTCCTCGGACCCAAACTCTGAAAGGGGATAGGAGAAAAGTCTGTTACTGTAACTATCTCTGCCATAGATACTATCGTCAAAGTTGTCAGTTCCTTCCTTGGTGTTTATCTCCCTACAGATAAATTCTCTCTGATAAATTAAGCTTCTGCTGTCATGCAGTAAACTTCTTGGAATCATCTGGCAGCCATACAGAGCATATTATATTAATAAGTGTATTCAAAGAGTACTGTGTTCATACTCATCAATCTGTCTGATGAGCAAACAGAAACATTCAGCACTGCCCCTGTTGGAATATGTGTTTTTTGTTGCCCTGTAGTGCCTGCAGCTTAGAGAATGCAGAAACAGTAAGGAAGGGCTTTTTCAGAGTCTCTGACCACTCCTCATGGAATACATTTTTCCAAATACCGAACTGGTGATTTCTACATTGAACTACAGTGTACGTTGTCAGAAATGCGGCATGTTTCTGCTAACTTTGTCTGGTTTTTGTCTCTTCCACATAGGAAGAAGGTCTTAGATTTCTACCAGCGAGCCTGCCTCTCAGGATACTGTTCTGCCTTTGCATACAAGCCAATGCATTGTGCCTTGTCCTCCCAACTCAATGGCAAGTGCATAGAACTGGTGCAGGTCCCTGGGCAGAATGCTATCTTCACATGCTGTGATCTTCCTGGGACGACCCCCATCAAACAGAGCAGTCGGAGGAATAGCTGGAGCTCAGATGGTATGTGTCTTCTGTGCTGTCTGTAATAAGGTCTGCTGCTGGGCCAGGTGCCTTCTTTTTGATCAGTCGAGAGCTGTCAGAACATTGTTATTCAGAGCAGCAGATGGAAATTGAGAACCAAGGGTTTCTGAAGTAGATGCATTTCCAGAGGAAGTAATGATGTAGCAGCTGGTAGGTATGTTTCTAGTTAAGTTATTGAAGCTTGCAGAGAAATTCTTCTACTTGTGGGAAGTCTGTTTCTTAAAGCAGGCAGCTGAGAGTCAAGACTTCTAGGTATTTCAATACTTGGTTTGCTATTTGTCTAATTTTATGGAAATCACATATGTTGGGTTTTTCAAAGGAATTAAATGTATGGTGGTATGCGACTATTCTCCCTTGATAGATTTTGTTACTGTGCTGAAGGAACTGATTCCCACTAGGTGAATTGTACATCTCCTCCAGAACAGCAATGGAAACTGAGAAATAAGCACATACCATTACACAGCTTCCAGGAGGCTCTTTTAGAAAACCAGTCTTAGTGTCTTTCTGCCTTCGTCTCCCATTCTGTAAAATGTGAATAATAGCGTTTCCAACAGCTGGGAGGCAGTTGTGGCTGAGTGTTTTCAAAACACTTTTCAGTCCCACCTGTGGCAAGCTTTGTAACTGTGTGAAGTGTTTTATTATTTTGTTTCTCATGCTGCTGCAGCTTCCATTCACCATAGGCTGATCTGGTGATGGTGAAGGAACCCTCTCAAAGAGCCTTTGCAGGTTCTTTGGGAGTGTCTGCAATGTCACTGGAGGGAACATGATCCAGTTCCTTTGCATCAGCCCCTCATACTCTGATGCCACTCTGCCTCAGCCAGATTCGCCGTGTTGTTTAAGCACAGTATGATGTGTTTAAAATGCACATGTGAACATTATGCAGCATACACCCTCTACCTTTCTGCCCCGGTTCCTTGTGACTGATCCCTGTCTTCTGTTTTGTCTTTTTCCTTTCCATGCTCGCTATTTCATGCTCGTGTTCTTGGTCACGTATGCGGGGATGTCCTGAAACCACTTCTGTGATTGGGTATGCTGGGACAAACGGATATCTCTTCATCTCTCCTCCTGTATGTGTGTGTGTGTGAATATCTGCATGTTTCTGTGTATCTGGGTACTGTGTCCTTGGGTGTTATCTTGGTGGCCTCTCCCACCATGTGTGCTGTTGTCTGATGCACATGTGGCCCCTTGTGTCTCAATGTGATTGCGTGTTGTTTGCATGCCTGAAGAAGGGATTGGGGAAGTGATGGAGAAGGAAGACTGTATCCAGGCTCTGAGCGGACAGATCTTCATGGGAATGGTCTCATCTCAGTATCAGGCCCGTCTTGACATTGTCCGCCTCATTGATGGATTGGTCAATGCCTGCATTCGTTTTGTCTACTTCTCCCTGGAAGATGAGCTCAAAAGCAAGGTAAGCTGTCTTCGCTGAACCCCCTGAACTTGCATGTCCCCTGGTTGTCTGACTGGACAGTTTAGCTCCAGTGCAATCTAAGCTTAATCCAGTTCAGTTAGCTAATGGGTCCAGAAGGTACCTACGCTCCAGTATGGCATTGGTCTGCAATACTCTGGCCTGGACAGCTACACTAAAATCTTCTGTCTACTCACCTACAGGTGTTTGCTGAGAAGATGGGTCTTGAGACTGGCTGGAATTGCCACATATCTTTAACGCCTAATGGTGATGTGCCTGGCTCAGAGATCCCTCCCTCTAGCCCCAGCCATGCTGGCTCTCTGCACGATGACCTACATCAGGGTGAGAGAACTGTGCCTAAGCCACTTTGAATGCCACGCATTTCCTGGATGGTTCTTTTAAACCCATTCATAGGTTCCTGTGTCCTCACCAGATACCTGATCCTTCAGAGGTTTGAGCACAAAACTGGATGGGCCTGAGGTGTGTGTGTGCGTGTGAGCAAGACAACCTCACATTTATAGCCTTTCTACCCAGTCAGTACCACAGTTGTTGGAAACAAACATCCTTCTGTGCACCAGCTGCCATGATTTTACAACTGCTTGTTAGTGCTTTTGGTTCTTGCTGGGACCCTGGTCAAGTCACTGAGGGTCTCTTGCCTGTGCATTAATCTTTTTTCTTACTTCAGGTGGGATTTCTTTACTCTCTTCTTCCCCTAGGAGAAGAAAGAGAGCAGAACAGATAAACTATCGTGTCTCAAAAGAGCAGAGACTAGGCTCACATATCTACCTCTGAGCAGATTAGTCATCTAAAAATACTGCATTTTAGGATGACTGAGTGGGATCTAAGTGTTGCTAACCTAGAAAATCAGGCCTCACGTTTCCTGGCTTCTGCAGTGCCATGTGAATGTACCATGTGGGTGGCAGAGGCAGGTTTGTGCTTATTGTTTATGCTGCTTTTCTCTGCTCCAGTTTCTCGAGATGATGTGGAAGGCCTTCTGCTGATGGAAGAGGAAGGGCACTCGGATCTTATCAGCTTTCAGCCAACAGACAGTGATATCCCCAGCTTCCTGGAGGACTGTAACAGGGTGAGGCGCCCTTTCCCTACACACCTTGTACTGTTGTCATGGTCAGCAGTAGCACCTCATGACTCCCAGAGGGAATTCGTCTTTGAAGCAGATTGATTGACCGATCTGCATTGGGACTCCTGATTTCCTCCACCCTCTTCCAGCTTGGTATCTAGAGCCTAGGAAGTTTGGGATTCTCCCAGTTAATGACTTTTGCTGAACAGGTATTTTCTTTGGAGTTTAGGGGTGGAGATGACAACACGTGGGGTAGCCTTGAGAGCCTCATCTCAGTCTGTCTGGGTCCCCTTCCCATGTGCTGGGCAGGGAGTGGGAACGTCCGCACGTTCCATGCAGACAAAAGAAACTTTGTCTCTCCTCCAGCTGTGAGCCATGGCTGGTGCTGCCCAGTAGTCAGAGCGTGGGACAAGCTCTTCTTGCCTCACAAAGAACTCAGGCGTGCTTGGCAGAGGTTACAGGAACATCAGAGATAGATGCAGATTTAAAAAAAAAAATCTATTGGGCCTGGTTTTAGAAAGTAGGAACCCTTCCCTTGCTGTGTGTTGATGTGGCTGCAATTGAACTAGATCTAGTTGCTGGCAGACAGCACATAGTCTCTGACTAGATTCTCCACACAGGTAAAAAGTCCTTAGAAATCCTTGAGCACAGGTTTGTCATGCTGATCTTACAAACTGTGAGGGCGAGCACAGACATCTTGGTGTGTCAGTGCAGAACTTTAGCAGAAGACTTTTTACAGTGGCTTGGGAAAGCCAGCTTCTGTCTGCCGGGACATCAATTTGTATCTGATCTTGAAGTTGCATAATTCTGGGAATCATTATTCTCATGTCAGCAGTTCCCTCTGAAATGCCTCTCCCTCACACACACACACTCCCCTGCTTAGTCTCTTCTTTCTCTTTTTCAGGCCAAACTCCCACGGGGGATCCACCAGGTGAGACCTCACCTGCAGAACATAGACAATGTGCCTTTGCTGGTGCCCCTCTTCACAGACTGCACCCCAGAGAGTAAGTGGCACAGAGCCTGGGTCTGTCCTACCCATGAACCCATGTCTGCCCATGAACACCTTCCCCATCCATTTGCTCTGGCTCATGTGGGTGTGGACATAGGTGAAGGGAAGGGGATACAGTCCAGAAATGTAGAAGGGCATTTTGATATTAATGATGCTCTGTTGCTACGTGTGGGAAGCCAGGTGTTAACTTTGTTTTAATACAACTGTTCCCTAGCTACAGAATTGGGCTAAGAACCACTCCTTGCAATTTGCATCTGTAAGAGACACAAAAGCAAACATCCAAACTGCTACTGCCTTTTTTTATTAAATAAGCGTTATCGGTGTGCTAGGAGACTTTGATCTCTGCTCACAACCCTCGCTGCTTTATATAACTTGGAAATCACTTCCCAGAAGCGTTTTCCTCTAGCAGTTGCTGTTAACACCTTCTGCTGCTTTGCAGAGTTTTTGATAACAGAGACCAGAAAGGACAAAATTTCTTTATCTCTCTGAGAGATAACTATTTCATCTAAGAAAGGGGCCGAGTGCTCAGCTGGCTAATACCTGTCCAGTCTACAGTAAAAGTGCTAAGCATCATTATAATTTGGCATTTTAGGTACCTCTGGGCAGAGTTTACAGTGCCAGTGAGAACCAGTTACAGCCCAGTCTGTCTAGGCATTCAGTGCCCAGTAGATTTCCTCTCTCTTTTTGACAGAAGTGGCAGTTCCCCACTTCATCTAACCCCTCACTGTGCTGCAGATCTGGGTGCACCAGTCATTTAGATAAGTTGTTTACACAGGAATCTGCAGAGGGCCTTTTTTTTTTTTTTTTACCCCTGGAGCATTCTAGAAAATTCATATAGACACACAGCACTGCACAGAGCTTACAGAAGAAAAATCGGATCAAACACCAGCTTTGATTTAGAGGCCCCAGGAGGATGTTGATAAAAAGATTGATGAAGGCTCGAGGTAGTGGTGGGAGTGCAGGAACAGGGGCTGGCTCTGAGTATGGCTAAGCTGCTTTTGGAGTGGTTTGTTATATTCCCTCTGTTCCTTTAGACTTCAAACAGTAGCAATGTGCTGCCGAGGAGAATTTAAAACTTGTGTATTTATTTTAGGTTTGAATTATTTAGGTTTATTTAACATCTGCTGTTTTCTAACAAGACCCTTTGATGCTGAAGCCATCTATTATATACCCAGGCTATACCTACAGCTCTGGTCCGAAAGAGATGTGCTAGGGATACAAATCTCTGGGCCATAGTTCTGTGAATCGCAGCTCAGTTCCTGCAGGAGGCAGGTATACAGGGCACTTGGACTGCAATGAATTAGCTATCTAATTGTGTACTTTGACTTTGGATCTCACTGTACATGGCTGATGAATATCAGTTGGGGTAATTTTAAAAGATCTGACTGCTTGTTATCCAGACTGGAAAGGGTGTGTGAAACACTGCATCTTTGTGTGCATAATGAGCTAACACACCGTGTTTCTCCTTCTGTCCCTTTGCAGCCATGTGTGAGATGATCAAGATCATGCAAGAGTACGGGGAGGTGACTTGCTGCCTGGGAAGCTCTGCCAACTTGCGGAACAGCTGCCTCTTCTTGCAAAGTGATATCAGGTGGGGCAGGATCCAGACTCCTTCAGCTGCCTTTGCCTTGAGCTTAGCGAGTGCCCAGCCGTGGGTCACACCAGGCCTGTGGATTGTGCAGGGCAATGCTCACAAGTGCACTGTCCATTGTTAGCTGCATTTGTCTCCATAAGGGACATTTGGGTGGTACTGGATGGGATGATTACCTAGATCTCTTGACACAGAGATATTTTTCTCCATCTTTGAAAGGAAGCTGTTACTCTTGCATGCTGAACTAGTGTGCACCCACTGGCACTACAGATGCTTCTCATTGGGTGAAAGAGTGGAAATGCCCCTCTGGATCAATGCATTTGTTGACTTTGAGCCACAAACTCAAGTATGTTTATTATTTCTCTGGGACTAACTGAAAATATAGGGAGATCGATCCTAAATTCACATCACAGCTCAGGACTTCTCTACCAGCAAGGTAGACAGAGGTGACATGGCACAGCATGACTTTACAAGCTGAACTGCAGTGAAACAGTTTCTCCTCTGGGATGAGGACTTTCACTAATGCTCTTGTGTTGTCCTTGCAGTATAGCACTGGACCCTCTCTACCCATCTCGCTGCTCCTGGGAGACTTTTGGCTATGCCACCAGCACCACCATGACTCCTGTCTCTGATGAGCTCACCCCACTGCAGCTCTCAGGGCAGCTCAACAGCTTGCCTTGCTCCATGTCCTTCCGCCAAGAAGAGAGTACCAGCATCATCAGGCTTATAGAGCAGGTAAGTCAGGCATATCCCCTCTCTAGTACTCACCCCTCTGCCTGCAGCTCACAAAGAGCAAAGCCAGGAGCTGGTGTGAGCATTCTTGTTGAGTTGCCCACAGTAAGCTGCCAGCATTAGCTTTGCTCATGTCTCCTGTCCTTTGTTCAGGAAGCGCAACAGAGATACTCTTCTGCCTGGCCCTACCGGTCCAAGGTGTAGGGGATGGTTTGGGAATGGTGCCTTGTAGCAACAGAGCATGAGTATTGTTCAACTGGATAAAGTATAAACTTGCAGAGATCCCTAGCCAGACAACAGTGCAGTGCTAGGGAGAATTGTTAGCCCAGAAAAGGTTTAGACAATCTTACCCCTTGGCTAAATTATGCCTTTCCTTCACAACCTCTACATCTAGACAGGAGACCTTCCTCTTTTGCTTACAATGTGTCCAGATCCTCTCCCCTCCCACTTCCCCTGCAGGCCACATGTTCTGCCCCTGCCTGCCAACAATTGCTCTTGGCTGGTAACTGCTCCTGTCAGTGAGGGCTCTGAGGGCTTGTGCTTCCTTCCAGGCCAGGCATGCAACGTATGGGATCCGCAAGTGTTTCCTCTTCCTGCTGCAGTGCCAGCTGACCTTGGTTGTCATTCAGGTGAGTCCTGGCCTGGCTGGGGACAGCATTTAGCTCAGAGGACAGAAGTGCTAGCACAGATATGGGTGGCTGCAGTGGGGCAGCCTTGAGAGAGGAAGGTGGCCTTCAGTCAGGTTTACACAGCATGTTTGGGGAAGTTACAGATAGAGACTATGTAATCTCAGCCTACATTGCCCCTTCTCCCTGACCCTCCTGCAGAGGTTTCTTTCCAACCCCTTTTTCCCTGGAGAAAAGCATCCCCTGCAGCACCTGCCCCAGCAACCTGGAACATGTGGAGAGGCTGTGCAGTGGCAGCCTAGTTACCAGCTCATCCCAGTGTTTTGGGGGAGGATGGTGGCATCTTGGGTAATAATACTGTCCTAGCACTGCTCATGCTCTTCACTCCGGATTGTTCCTGTCCAGTTCCTCTCCTGCCTGGTGCAGCTGCCCCCCATCCTCAGTACCACAGACATCGTGTGGCTCTCCTGTTTCTGCTACCCACTGCTCAGGTGAGTCTATCAGACAGGGTGGAATCTCCTGCCTCTCACCCACAAGGATGCACAGACCAGTCCCCCAGCTTCGCTGTGTCCATGTTAAAAGAAAGCTGATATCACCCACAGCATGCTAAGAAGGCTGCAAGGATTATTCCAAAGCACCTGCTTTTACAAGGGGCTTGGAAACACAGATAGGAGCATTTGTGTGCTGCTGTGTTAGCCCCGCCTGCTGTCTGAGAGCTACTATTATCTTGTGGCTTGAACCTCCAGCTGAAAATCATCTTCTAATCCTGATACTGTTGCACTGGCTGGAATGTGATGGAGAGCCTAGGGTGTCAGGCAGAGGCCAAGGTACCATGGGTGGCTTTTTTTTCCCCATCACACATTTGGAGGTAACCTCTCTCCCTGTCTGCACCTGCCATGAATGACACTTTTTACAGCATATGCTTAAGGCAGTGGCCAGATAAGTGCTAATGCTCCAAGCAGTCTAAGGAGGTCATTTGGGTTCAAATGTTAGACACAGACAAAAAAGCAATAGTTCTGGTGCCTGAACTTGTTACCAAGAGACTAACTTACCTTTTTCCAGCATCTCGCTCCTGGGCAAGCCTCCCCACAGCTCCATCATGACCATGGCAACAGGAAAAAACTTGACTTCCATTCCTAAGAAGGTGGGTGGCCCATCAGATTAAAATTGTTCACACAGTTTTTTCTACTTTGTCCCAGTGTTGATGCGTAGCTGAGGCCCTGTGCCTTCCCAGCTCCCTTGGTACATTGATCCATGGCATGAGCCATGCTATCCAGAAGCCTGGCATGGACAGGAAGGGAATCCCTTAGTGCCAGCATGCCCACAGGGCAGATCCACAGTGCAGTGTTCTCATCTGTACTACAGCTTGTCTTTTGCAGACACTGATTCCCTAATGGTTCATGCGGGGGAGTTAGGGCCAGTGACATGCCCATGTCATCCTGCTGCCTCTCCATTATTCACAGACTCAGCATTACTTCCTGTTCTGCTTCCTGCTGAAATTCAGCCTGACCATCTGTTCCTGCCTCATCTGCTTCGGGTTCACACTGCATGAGTCCTGCAAAGAGGTGAACACTACCAGCCTCAATCTCACAGCCTGCTCCTCCATCATGCTGCACAGGTGAGGAACTGAGCCTAGCACACACACCCCTCGCCCTGCAACAGCTCTTGCCCTTCCCAGGTAGGCCTGATTCTCCTCTAACAAGCTTCAGATTCTTGCATGATCTAGCTATAATGGCTATACAGAGGGCTGGGTGCTCTGTCTATAGCCTTGACAATTGCATTTTTGGGCCACTTACTCACTGTTGCCTCCTAGTACTAGGACAGCCTGACTCCAAGCTCACATTTAGTTCTCTCAGCTATCAGAGGAGGACGTGGCCCTGGTGGGAACAGGGCAGACAGTAAGTCCCCATTGTTGACTTCTTTCCTGTGTCCTCTCATTTACTAGCAACGCTGATGGTGCTCCTGACTGGTTTGGGACATTTTCCAATGCTCTTCTTGTAGCCCAGAAGCTCACAGCTGGCCTGATTGTTTTACACACAGGTAAGTCCCTGTTCCCAGGCCCCCCCCTTCCCCACTCTGGGTGAAAACTTGCATCCTTTGCCTCTTTCTTTGCCCCCTATGCTAAGAGCACAAACTCCCTGGTAGAAGTAGACACTGCAGTAGTCTCTCAGCACAGGCATAAAGACCCTTGCCTTACTAAACATTACCCTAACAGATTAAAGACAGCACCTTCAGAGCTGATTCTGCCTCTTACCCACCTGGTGAAGTGCTAATTCCTTTCCAGTCTCACCAGAAGAGCAGCATCCTTCTTTGCCTTCCTGCAAATCAGCTAGCAGCATCCTGCAGCTCTCCAAAAATACTGCCTGCCTCAGAAGTCTTCACATGCCTGCTGCCATTTTGTGAAGCACCCCATTTCCTTCCCCTAAACAGCACTGATGCAGCTATGATTACCCTGGAGCTGGAAGCCTTCTTAAACCCTCTGCAGGGGTGGGGAGCCAGCCCCTGGCTGACCCTCATCACCTGCACATGATTGCCTGGCAGAGTAGGTCCAGCTGCTCTCTGATGACCTTAAAGAGTCTCTGCTCCATTTCCACCATGTCATGTGGCACTGTGCCTTGGTGCCAGGCAGAGCATTGCATGTTGAGATGTGTGGGGTGTCCAGGCCAACAGAAATGCTGCCTGATTTGAGAGGCAGCCCTGCTTTGGAGAGAGGTAGCATGCATTACTGTTTTATGTCCTTCAGATCACTGAGGCTAGGGAGGGATGCTCTGCCTGGCAGTGGGAAATGCTGTTTTGAAGAGCCCAAGCAAAAGCTGTGCAAATGCTCTGTCCTGTGCAGACAGCTCTGCGTCTCTGGCTAAATATCTTTCTCTGGGCTGGAGCTTTCCACTGGTGCAGGCCTGCAGTGACCCAGAGACAAGGGCACCCCCACCCTGCTCCCTAGTTCTAGTTCTTTGCCTGATCTGCTTTAGCGTGCCAGGCTGCAAACCAACCTTGGCATCCCCACAGTGAGTAATCCTGTGCAGTACTACTACTGCACTCCCCCCAGCCCTGCGTATTTGGGGACTTGGAGTTGCTGTGGGGAGTCTGGTCTGAAAGGACCTTGAATGAAAGGTTGGTTTCAGGGACATAAACCCCATATCCCTTTGGAGTAATAGCTGTTGATGTATATTGTAAAGTGTTGTATCTGTGTGTGATGCTAAATAACCCCATTTTCCATCTGTCCCCATAGTGTTCATATCCATCACCCACGTCCATCGCACCAAGCCGTTGTGGAAGAAGAGCCCGCTCTCCAACCGGTGGTGGACGCTCACTGTGGCTGTTGTGTGAGTATCCCCAGGCCCTGATGAGGCACTCCAGAATGCTGGAGGAAGGAGGGAAGGAAGGAAGACCTGTTCCAGCACCACTTTGCTGGTGCTGAGAAAAATGATAGTACATGGCAATTGTTCTCCACTGCTGAATTGGTGAAGGGTCTCTGTTGGGAACTCAGGAGTGTTACATCTGGGCCTGAACCCTGATCTGCAGATCCTGGGAAGCTTGTTAGCTCTGCTGAGATTTGCTGTGTCTGTTTATGATCTTAGATTGCTGGGGCAAGTGGCACAGACTGTGCTGGACCTGAAACTCTGGGAAAACCTCAATTCTTCGTTGACCTTTAACCACGTTTCCATCTCCCCGGTCTCATGGCTCCTGGGTTTTCTTTCCTTGATCCTTGTGGTTATCATCAATGAGATTGTCAAGCTGCATGAAATCAGGTACGGGGGTAGTAGGGAAGATGGAAGGGCTGGAGCCTCACTCCAGCCTGGCCTTGAGCTGCAGAAAAATGATGCACAGGGAACAGGGTGGGGAATAAAAAGGAAAAGATGATTGCATTGTGTAAATCACCTGGCTATTGTGTGCAAACTCATGTTCCACCTCTCAGAGAGGAAGCGCAGGGGAGGAAAGAGGGTCGGGGAAGGGCAGCGGCAGTGATTGGGAGCAGGAAGGGAGACCAAAATTTCCTTATCTCAAACCAATGAGAGGGAGACAGCCAAGGTCTATGAAATACCAGTATGGAATTGGAGAGGGCTGTTCTCTCCATCTCATCCCATGAGGACAGAGAGGCATTGAATCACAGCGGAGGAAATACGTCTTCACACAGTGCCTGGACTGTGGGACTCATTTTCACGGGAAGTGGCTGAAGCCAAGAATTAGTAGCAGGCAAAGTGACTGGCTGTTCTTCCTAGCACAGGGAGCAGCTGGAGCTGGGAGTTAACGCTAATCAGCATTGATTCAGGAAATGGGTTGGTGAGGAAAAGCAGCAGGGATTACAGGGAACCCTTATGGGGACAGAGCTGCTGTCTCTGTTCCTGGGAAGGATTTCTGGACCTTTCTCTGCTGTGTCTGGTGGCCCTGGAGATGGGACCTGGCTGGGTGGGGTAGGACTGGGACTGTGGGTTGCTCTCTGGATTCGATTCTCCTCCCAGGGTACCACAGGGCCCAGGCCAGAGGCTTCCCTCCTTCTTGGGGCTGTGCAGCTCGGGAATCACAGTGGGGCAGCCTTGCTTGCTTTTCACCCCTCCACGCGCTGACTCTTTTCTTTCTTCTGCCTTCTCCAGGGTCCGCGTCCGTTACCAAAAGAGGCAGAAGTTGCAGTTTGAAACAAAGCTGGGGATGAATTCGCCATTTTAAACACTCCCAGCTCGAGTTCCCTGGAGCCAGGGCCACACAGCCGCATCCTGCACTGGGAGAGCGGCTGCACCAACGGCTCAGGGAGTTTTTCCCTCACATGTGCAAACCAGACAGCCTCCTTGCAAAACTACATCAGCACCTTTCAGGGGGCCCCAGGCAGGGCACTGCTATCAGGATCCCTCAGCAGGTATGCAGCCCCTCCCCAGCCTGCTAGGGTACTCTCAAGGGAGCCTGCAAGCTCTGGTGGTTGTTCAGGCTGCTCTTCCTTTATTTATTTATTACTAGAGGTTTTTGTTAGTGTCATGGTGATGCTGAAATGAGGTGACTCCTTCCCTCTGTGTGAGCAGATGGGTTTCCTGGACCTGGCAGGATAATCTGGGGCCAGCAGGGTAGACATAGGGCTGCTGAAGCAAGAGATCTCTATTGAAACCCATTTTGTTTTTCCATCTCTGTATGCTCTCCTGGGTGATGTGTGTGCTCATGCCTGTGCATGCCTTCACCCACCTCCCCGTCCCTGTGTCCTGGGGCAAAGGAGCCATCTTTCTTGCAGCTCCAGGAGTGCTGGATGCCACGGAAAGACTGGAGCTCACATTCCCAAGGGGCACTGGGAAGGGTCTCTAGCAGGGTGCTGGGAAAGCCCCTGCGATGGCCAGGCTGTGCCAGGCCTGCCCTCTAGCGTTGTTGCTGTAGCCATATGCCGGCTGTTGAGTGCTTCAAGAGAAGAGGGATGAGACAGGACTTTAAGAAAAGCTGTCCATGTTTGACCCTAGTGATCTGGTGTGGAGTGAATCAGGAGGGCAGCTCTGCCTGCCTGCAGCGAGTCCGCATGGCTCAGCTTCCTGCAGCCCTGTTGAACCAGCTCTTATCTGCTTTAACAACCCCTCGGGAGGTTTATAACTCTCCTCATTTTTGTGATTCGAATTGCTCTTCTGCTTCAGTGAAATGCCTGTTTGAGAGGGGCATAGCTAGAGATAAAACCTGAAACCTGCCTATCCTGCTGTGGAGGGAGGGGGATGTCTTTCCAGGCAGGATGGCTGCATCTTGCAGTTGTGACTAACATGGAGCTGGTGGACGGCTCCTTTCCCAGTCCTAGGATTGTGCTGCATCTGCTACTTGAGCTCCAAGGCACAGGGAAACCCCCTCATCATGTCTTTCTGTGATAGTGTTTGGAGGGATCTCCCCTCCATGCTGCTGCCCTCACATCTGTTCCCTGCTTTTCTGGAGGTCTCTTCTTCATTTGACTGGGGGAAACCTTCCCTTGAGGCCTGCTGCAAACCATGATTTGCCCCAATGCAGCAACATGTGCTCTTGAGCTCTGAACAGACCCCAGCTGTACTGGGAACACTGGTGCCGTCATGGGCTGACAGTCAAGGGCCCCACAGCAGCACACAGACTTGGCTACCAGAATATTTGCAGCTCGTGGAGATGTTGGCTCCCTTCCTACTTGTAAAAACTGGCTAAAGCTGGTAAATCCTGGCACTGTTTTTGCTCCCAACATTAACACTACAATGTGCCCGAGACTAACAAATGGCTGCTGGTCCTTCCCTGGCAGGCAGGGAGGTGGCTGGGAACCCCCAAGCTCTGCCCTGCTGCTGCACCTTGTCTTCCTTACATTTCAGCATAACCACAGAGCATGCACACTGCTGCGTGTCTCTAAGCAATACCCTTCTCCCTGCTGTGGGTCTGGAAGGAGAGCAAAGTACAGCCAGCCTCTGAGCTCTGGGGACAGAGAGAGGATGCTGGAGGGGGCAGCTGGGGGTGTTCAGAGGCCTGCACCCTGTTCCTAAAGCTGGAGAGTGGTTGTTTAGATTCCGTGCGGCTAGCAGGGTTGCCTGGGATAGGGAGCCAGCAGCTCACTGGGGAAACACAGGACTGCTTTCCTGCAGTGCAGCAGTACCGGGCCACTCCTGCTTGCAGAGTGGGTCCGCTCACCTTTGCCAGCTAGGCTGAACTCTGCCTTCACTCCTCTCGGACCTGCAGAGCTGCCTGGCTCAGGGAGAACAAGCTGCATCTTTCTCAGTCTCACGTCACTAAATGAATGCCAGCTCCAGATGTGTTACCCCGGCACCTGAGAAATCAGCTTTTTCTGATGCCAGGGTCTGCTAGCAGGTGGGATATGGTCTCCTCTATGGCCGAGGTGAGCTGGAGTCAGAGGCCGCACCAAGC
The DNA here is from genome assembly GCA_013401315.1 of Balaeniceps rex. Taxonomy (NCBI): domain Eukaryota; kingdom Metazoa; phylum Chordata; class Aves; order Pelecaniformes; family Balaenicipitidae; genus Balaeniceps; species Balaeniceps rex. Next base: position 83,796 of record VYZW01033260.1, read on the forward strand.
TGCTCACTGCTATTCCTGCAGAGCAACCTTTCCCCCCCTCTGAGACCTTAGCTCTTGCCCTGTGCCACTAACTGTTGTAGGTGATAAAAGGCAGCAGATACCAGGGCGTCCTGCTGGCCACACCTTCCTCTAGAGGAGGCATCTCCAAGGTTTCCTTCTCTGGGTGATCACAGATGTTTATTTTCCTGCACCCTCCTTCCTCTGCTAGACTTGGAGGGAGCCGAGGCGTATGAATGGAGCCTTTTGGATGGTCTCACCAATGCCACCCTTGCCTCGGCCATTGAGGTATCCAAGGGTCAGGGTGCATGGCTTCAGAAAGAAATTTCCTACATTAAGATGTTTTTAAATGGTGTATATTTTATATTAAATTTTTTGGGATGTATGTAAAAATATTTGATTTGTATTAAAACTTGTAAATTGTGTAAAAAAACCAACCAACCAACCCAGCCCCACAAGAATCCAGTGTATGAATGGCAATAAATGATTGTCTTGGATAACAAGCAGTGAGAGTGGGAGGGAGTTTGCACCCAGCAAAGTGAGGAGATAAAAATGTGTATGGCTGCTCGGGTCATAGGGTCCGAGTTACCTGGCTCACCTGTAGGGACACAGCCCGAGAGCTTGATGCTCCTGGGACCCGATCCTGGCACTTTTCCCACTTCCTGCTCAGCTTTGGGCAAATCCGTCCATCTCTGCATGCCTCCTCCTACAGAGTAACAGTCAGATTACCTTGTGGTCTCCTGGATCCCAGGCGCAGCTTCAGTTGTGGCTGGTGGCACAGTTTGAAGCCCTCTGGATGAAAGGTGAGGGCGAACTGGAACAGGCACTGCGAGCACTGGAGAAAAGCAGGAGGCCTGGCCTTCTTGTTCTGAGCAAAGCAGGACCTGGTGTCACTGTGGCTGCACTCTGATCACCAAGGAGGATGGAGTGCTTTGCCTGGCAGGCAGGGGTAGCCGTGGCTTCAGATGTGCCCAGAGCTGGGCACTGAAGGTAGTGTTGGTCCCCAGCACTCTCGCCACATGTTACTGTCATGGTGGTAAGACTCAAAACTGAACATTAACCTCGCTGGAGGCGACAGCGGGACTCTTACCAGAGGAGATTATCTGAGGAAACCCAGATCTTAAGCACTCAAGGGGCAGGATAAAGCTGATCCTCGATGAACTTCAAACAGAGCAGGAGACAAGCTTGTGCGATTTGACACGAAGGAGACAACTAGGCAAAACTATCAAAAGGGTAAAATATGCCCCACTGTTTAATAGAATTTAGTCTTAATGGATGTTAGTGGAAAACAAAACACATGATTAACACAAACAGAGCAGATGGTTTAAAATCTGTTGTCAGCCTGGTGATTACACGGGCTATTTTTTCCCCTCACTGTCTTGCTGCACGGAGCAGGTGCAGCCGGGGTCAGTTAGTCCCAGTTGCAGTGTACATAACTTACACACCATACAGTAGCTTCAAAATAGAGATCTTGAGCTTAAAAAATAGGCATTCTTCTGCAAAATCAAATGTTTAATTCCCTTATTGACGATGAGAGCAGCGTGGTGCTGCCCTCAGGTGGCTCAGACAGCAACAGCTCCACCCCAGTGTCCTCTTATCCCTGACCCTAGAGTACAAGACTTGCAGTTCTGGTTAGTAAATATATATAATAAATCACATTTAAAATATATACATTGGCCTTTAAAAAAAAAAAAACATTTACAGTTTATCAACATTGGAAGAAAATAACTGGGCTATGTCCCAGGTTGACTTGTGAGAGTAAAAATCAGTTTTAAAAGGTTTCTGCAAACCTTTTGATAAAGTGCCACTGGTTGTAGCTATTTAAAAACAATCGGGTCCACGGCGTAGCACTTGCCTGTCGGACACGGTCATTTAAATACACTCAATGTGATGTATAAATCAGAGCAACCAACTAGCCAGGAGAGAAGTGGTCTTAACTGCCTCAAACTGACCTCAAGTCCCAGCCAACAATTTTTTTCTGTTTTTCTTTCAGGGCTTTTTTGTCTTTGCTTTTCAGCCTAGAAGCCAGGCAGGCACCTCCTGCCCACCTGGCCCGTGGCACAACTGCCGCTCGTGAGCGGAGACCCTCAGGAATGTCCAGGCAGGCTCTGGGCTGCTCCCCTTTCTGTGCAAGGGGACAAGGGGCTGCAAAGTCTCATTCAGTTGCAAACTCCCAAAAGGATTGGGAAGCAACTGCCCCTTCAGCCACCTTCTTCCTTTCCAGTTTGGTTTTGCATTGGTGATTTTTTTAAAAAGGGGGGATATGTGGATTTGTTTTTTCCCTTTGTTTGGAATTTTTGTAGCAAATGGCACTTTAGTACAATCTTAGGTTCCCTTCTGGTGCTCTGATGCTTTCATTTGCTTGGCATGCCAAGTGCAAGCCAAGTTCGGGGCTCTTGGACATATTTAGACATGCACTACTAAACAGATCCTGCTAGAGAAATCTGTCTTCGAGCTATGCAGCCATTCCTACTGCTTGGATGCAATGAGCTATCGCTGCTGTTCCCCTGCTGCAGCCACGGGGCTGTGACCGCATCCAGCCTGTATGCACAGTAGCTGTTGCCGAGCTGAATTCACCCAGTGCACGCGGGGTCACCTCTCCCGCTGGGTTTTAGTGCTGCGAGGAAGCATCTCGCAGTCCCAAACGCTGCTACTGTTTAACAATGCTCAGAGCAGAGTTTGTGCCAGCAGCTCCCCGCAGGGAGGGGGAGTGGGAAAAGGGACCATTTTCTCCCCAAAAAATGGATAAGGGAGAAAAAAAAAGAAAAAAAAAAAAAAAAAAAAAAAAAAAAAAGCACTAACCATGCTGCTACTTCACCCTGGAAGCACCGGGGTGGCGGTTTACGTAGGCACGGTGTCGGCAGAGGGCAGCCTCCATTTAGCAGCATGATCCAGCTGGACTGGCACAAATGCACAGGCCTTTGGCGCTGCCATCACCATCCCCATCGCTCTGGGGAAGGGGCAGGTAGACCTCCATGCCTGGCAGGGCCGTGGCAGAGCATCCGCTGCTTCACAGGCTATGCCAGCCCCATCTCGAGGGGTTTGTGGGTCCCACCGGAGGGATTTTGATCCACTTGGATTACACGCTGCCTGACGCTGATGCGTTTGGAAAAGCAACAAATAAAGCAGAAAGGTTCCTTCTTGCTCCGCAAGCTGCCAAATTGCGACAAGCCTTGTCTTCTTTTAGCTGCTGTCAGGCCTTGCCAGGGCTGGGATCTGCTCAGTAAATAGCCAGCTCGGTGGCGGCTGCCCGGGGAGGTCTCTCCTTTGACACATTGTTGGCAGGGGATAAATAATAAGAGGCAGGACTCAGCAATGCAGCAGGGAAAGAGAAAGGTCCCTTGTAGAGGCTCCTCGGTTCTGTGCAAGGGAGCGAGGGCTTCTCTGTGGCCTCCAGGACCGCATGTGCAGCCCCTCTGGCCTCTCCTCCTGCTCCCAGTCTGGTGGGAAATGCCTGACCCCCTCGGAAACCAGCCCACGGCCGTGCTGGCACATGCGATACGGAGGCAGGGCGAGCAAGGAGGGGCAGCTGCGTTCCCAGCCGCAGTGCAAAGTGTGGGAGGGAGGCGGCTGGAGAGACCTGGAGGCACCGCTTAGTGCCAGATCCGCTCTCCCCCCATCACGAGGGGCACTGGCGGAGCAGCCGGAGGTGGGGAGGGGAAGGAGGGAGCAAGCCTCAGTCCAGCATCGCGTCCAGCTGGTCGGCCAGGTCATCGAACATGTTGCTGATGTCTTCCAGGATGTTCTTGGCTGAATGCACGGCCCCGGGGTGGCTGGGGAGGAAAGGGAGAGAGTCAAAACACCGCCCAAAGGCTTCAGGTGCTGATGGGGTAGGGTTGGCCAGGCTGGACCCAACCCTCCCGGTGGCAGCCGGAGCTCAGCACGCAGCCGGACTCGAGCATGTGTGACCTGGTGTGGTGCAGGCACGTCCCTGTGCATGGCCCTTCACCTGCCCTCGCTGGGGGCTTCCCAATTCTGCCTCAAGGGGCCCAACCTCAGCATTTCCCTCATCCCCAGTGCTGCCTCACCTCTCCACCTCCTCTGCTGTGATCTTCTTCTCGGCCGCCTGCAGCGTGGCAACCAGGGTGGAGTTGGTCTGCTCCAGCCGCTGCTGGGCCAGGGCGGCCCCCGGGGCAGCTGCCAAAGGCTTCGCTGACACCTTGCTGCCCGCCTCCAACGTCAGCGAGCCAGGACCGGCCAGGGACCCGATCACATCTGGCACTGCCTCTGCGGCTGCCCAGGGAGCAACAGTGTGGCGGGAGGTCTGCAGGACCTGCTGGTAGATGGTCTTGGGCCCGGAGAAGACTAGCTTGGTGGACGCCACAGAGGTGTGCTTGGTGGGGACGTCTGCAAAGGAAGGGGACTCATGGCATGCGGTGGCAGACGTCGTCCTCGCCTCCCGAACCAATCCAGGAGGGAGCCTCAGGCCCCACCACCGCCTCGGAGACACCCCCACAAGCCCACGTACCTGGAGCAGGGGTTCTCACCACAGCGGTGCCAAGCAGCTCCGTGGGGCTGGGGGCTTTGGTGGGGCTCGGTGCCTTCTTTATCCCCTTCTCCAGTGACAAGATGCTTTTCTCTATCTCCGCAATCCTGAACTCTACACTGTCATCGTCAAAGGCGTCCCCGGCCAGCCCGGCCTGTGGCGCCGGTGCCGGCACGGCGGGGCCCGCGATGCTCACTGCTTGGGCCTGGGCATACTGGGGTGCAGGGCTGGCCCCCACCTCAGCCTGCCCCGCCATGCTGAATGCCTTCAGCACCGCCTGCAGGGGCTCCCGCTCCCTGAAGCGGGGCCGGCGCTTCACTGTGTCCGACTCGGTGAGGTTGAACTCCAGCACGGGCGGCTCCTTGGCAGCAGCAGGCGCTGCCGGCTCCTTCCCAACAGAGCAGGGGGGCTCCGCCGGCTGGGAACTGGGCTCTGACTCCAGCACAGCCACGTCGGCCTTGGGGTGCCCGGTGGGCTTTGGCCGCTGTTTGATGGTTAAGTTGCCTTCTTCTGCAAAGGGGATGCACTCGCTGGAGCTGTTCTGGGAGGATGAGGAGGAGACCCCCGGCTTGGCCTCCTCCTCTGTGTCTGAGCTGGCGTCTTCCCGCCCGCCCTGCGCAGCCACCTCTGTCATGGGAGCGCTGGGCTCGCTGAGTGTCCGTCTCCGTGGCTTGCTGCTCTCAAAGGGGTCTCTGCCAGCATCGGAAAGCGTGGCGCTGCTGGTGTCACTGCCATTGTAGGACTCATGGTCCACATCTGCCCCGGGGAGACAGTCCTGAGCCATGTGCAGCAGTTTCGGGGCCAGGAGGGGCTTGGGCGGACTCAGCTCCGGCGTCCCCTCCAGTGCAGCCGCCAGGCTCTTCACTGTCCTGCTGCGGCTGGTGTCACCGGGGCTGTTGGCCACATCCTGGGGGGCTGCGGGCTGCCGCTCGGGGTCGGAGGGCTGCTCGCCGTCTGCCTCAGCAGCGAGGGCACTGGAGACAGAGCTGAGGCGCTTGGGAGGCGGCGGCGGAGGGCCCTTGCGCTTGGCCCGGATGGCAAAGGACTGGCTGCGGGTCACCTTGGCATCCGTCTGCAGACAGGCCCGCGGCATCTGGCTGCGGCCCGGCCGCCGCGTCAGGGTGGCGTAGGAGCCCAGGGTGCTCGTGGGCGCGCCCTCCTCCTCCTCATGCTCCCCGTCCGACAGCGTGTAGCGGTTCAGGCTGTGCGAACGCTTCTTGTACTTGAAGCCTTCGCCCCCGTTGTGCTGCTCCCCGGCCTGCCAGGTGCCCGGGGCCACCCCAGCCGTGGGCAGCACGGCGGGGGGCTCAGCAGGGCCGCACTGGCTGTGCAGGTAGGAGAAGGCTTTTTGGGCCGACGTCTGCAGGCTGTTCTTCTGTCCGGAGGAGTCGGAGGGGTATGGGTGTGGCAGGGTCTTGGGCTGCTCTGCTCCCAGGAGGGAAGGGACCGTCGGGGATTTCAAGGAGACATGTGGGTACATGAAGACGTATGGGGCCGTTGCCTTGCTGGGGGTCTGGGGAGGGGTACAGGGGGTGACCGCTGGTGTCCCAGCACCTTTCTGAGCCACCGGCCGGGCGTACTGATCTGTGCCTTCAGGCAGGTTCCTCTCCTTGAGAGGGCTGCCCCCACCACCATTGGCATAGCTGATCAGCCCCTCGGGGGAGACGAGCTTCCCAAAGGGCTCGGGACTGGGCCGCCCCGGCAGGCTGGCCGGGCTCTCCTTGCTGCGGGGCGGCGCGCAGGACTGCCCGCTGCTGCTGCTGCTCTCCCCGCTGCCCAGACTCTCCTGCGAGGGGCTGGAGAGGTGCCGGGACAGCACATTGTCCTGCGAGTGCCCCGACCCCCGGGACCGCACCCCGATGCTCTCCTGGCTCCGCGACATCCCCTGGCTGCTCTTGATGCCGAGCGTCTCGTGGCAGCTGTTGGACATGGCCGTCTGGAGCTCGTAGCTGAGCTCACTGTCCTGGAAGGTCGTCATTTTGGGGGTGTGTGGGGACTGGCACTCCCCGTTTTCCAGCGACTCAATGGTGACGATGTCCAGGGCACCAGGGACTTTGCGTCTTGCCAGAGTTGCTTCTGCTTGGTTGAGGCTTTTGCGGAGGTCTCTGAGCTTCTTGACAGCCAACATGATCTTCTTCTGGTGGCCTGCAGGAAGGTTGCAACAGGAATGGGACACTAGGTCAGCTCTGGCCCGCAAGGACTTTGTTTCCTGGCCAAGAAGAGCCGTGGGCAAAGGCCTCCAGGTTATCCAAACCCTGCCTATGGGAGGAGACAAACTACGGCCGGTGTCCACCTGGCTCAGCCCGGCTCCAGCCTGCCAAGGGGAGTCCTTAGGGACAGCCACGAACTGCCCTTTCCAAGTGCGCAGGACGTGCCTGCACCTCCCAGCCTGAGGGAGAACAGGGTGTGGGGACCTGGGTGGGAAACTTGGCTGCTTGGGCCACCCCAGCACAGTGGCAGGGACTCACCCAGCTTGTTGATGCCGATCTCTTGCAGATCCTCCCACGTCAGGTCCGTCACGATGGTGATGGAGTCGTAGCCGTTGTTCACCAGCTTTTTGTGGTACTGGGGCAGCCCAATGGCACTGAGCCAGTCCATCAGGTCAGCCTGCAAAAAGCACAGAGACACGGCCACGAGCATCAAGGGATGGGCAGCACCTTCATCCATCCCCTCCCTGCCCCTCACCAGGAGACTGGTTTTGGGGTCTCTCCGGCTACATTAATGGAGGCCGTTGCAGCATGCGTTTACTTAAAGACCCGCATCCTGTTCTGCCCTGTCCTGGGGGAAGGTGGCTCTGAGAAAAGACCTGGGGAAAAGAGGGTGCCGGACCAAATTCCCAGTGCCAGGGACTCACCGGAATGTAGTTGGGCAGCCACTCGGCAATGCTGAGCTGCCCGATCTCGGTGGAGATCTTCTTCCTGTGGCCTGGTTTGGTCACGCCAATGGCTGTCAGATCCTATCGCGAGCAGAGTGGGGCTGCAGTTAGCAGTGGCACGGGGAGCGCGGGGCAGTGGGTACCCGCCACCGGCAGCTCTGGGGGTGCTGGCCAGGGGGGAAGGACCTGCCTTACCTCTGGGGTCATGCGGCTGATAGTGGGGACGTCATAGCCGGCATTGAGGAAGTTGGCAGTGTACGACTCCAGCTGGAACTCACTCAGCCAGTTGTAAATGGCTTCTGCGTCCTGAGGAGAGGACAGGGCAAAGAGCAGCCCGTGACGGTGGCTGCAGGGGCTGGAAGGACCTGGCTGCTCCAGGCAAGATGACAAGACCTCCTTGGGCAAGACCCACCTGTCCCCACCATCCCCAAGACCCAGTCCCCTGCATCCCCAGTGCAGCAGGAGCTGGGCTGAGCCCCAGATGTGGCCCTCCCACCCGGCACACCAGGTTCCCAGTTGGCCCAGTTACCTTCCCCTCAAGGAGCTGCTCAGGCCGCAAGAACTGGTGGGAGAAGACCCTGTCTCCAGGGGGGCAGCTGCCTGGGGTCTGGTGGCCCTGTGGCCCTGGCAGAGAGGAGAAAGGAGAACGGTCACAGGGGCACTTGGGCAGCAATCAACCCCCAGGGGTGGGGGGACAGCTGTCCCCCGTGATGTTAGGACATCCCTCACCTGGTGTGGAGGTCAACTGCCCATTGTGTGGCTCTGATCCCAAAAGGTGTTGCTGGAGGTCATCGCTGGCGGAGGGCAGCGGCTGTGAGAGAGGAGGAGTGAGCGGAGGAGGGACCTCCCTCCCTGTCCCCCCAGGTGGGTGCCAGGGTCTGCCTTGCATCCCCAGGAGTGGGATGGGGGTCCCCACACTGGGCCACTGGGCACAGCTTCACTTAGTGAAGGGCTGGCCCCTGGCAAGAGATCTGGGCAGGATTTGGCCCAGGACCCTTTTTATCCTCTCAGGTGACACAGGACATGGTGGAGATACTGTGTGGTACCAACCACAGGCTCCGGCCCCGCTTGAAAGGGCCAGCTGTGCTGTGGGGAGCAACCAGGGCTCCCCAGGAGCATCTCCCCACTGAGTCCCAGCACTGAATACATGTTTGGTGGAGGATGCTCAGCTTCTGCAGCCCCTCCTTCGCTAGGAGGTGCAGGGGGTGACAGGGAAGGCGCTGGGGCTCCATTTCCAGCCCAAGCCAGCCCGGGGGAGCAGCACGGGGAGAGCGGGGACTGGCACCTACCCTGGCGTTCTCGATGAGGATGCTGGTGCTCTGCCCGTTGGTGCCCTCGGTGCTCTGGCCGCTGCCAGCACTGCGGATGCTGCCGATGCTGCCCTCGCTGCCCACACTGTTCCTGTCTCCTGCTGCTCGGGGCAGGCGGGGAGGCCGTCAGCAGCGCCCCAGGATCAGGGCTGACACAGGGCACAGAGGTCCCCAGCAGGGACCCGCGTGCCCATGCAGTGATGCCAGTAAAAACCAGCCTCCCACGACATCCCTCTGGCCACAGATGATCCATCAGTCCCTCCCACCACGCATGGCACAGACAGGGTGACCTGGGCTGGCAACGGACACACAAAGGGGACATAGGGGACGGAGCCTGGCCCAAGGACACGGGAAGGGAAGGGGCTGCTCTACGGGCTCCCCAAAACTCCCTTTCCCTGCACCTGCTCCCTCTTGTCTGGCTGTTTTCCCACCGGGAGGTAGAAGGAGAGTCTCCCCCTGCGTCCCCCTGCATGGGCAGGGCTGGGGACAGGGAACAGTCCACAGCCCCTCTCCCTCCCCAGCTGCACCCCTGACCTGAGCTGTCAGGGGCCGGGGCCGTCCGGGTTAGGGTGAGGTGGCCAAAGGCCGCTGGGACGCTCAGGGCTGCCTGGTGAGGACACTCGTCGGGGAGGTGCTGCAGCCTGCCGGGGGGGGCCGGGAGGGCCCCGGGGGAACCCTGGCGCTGGTGCGCGGGCGCCACGCGGGGGACAACCATGCCTGCATTCAAAGACAAAACACGGGTGGTCAGAGCTCGTGCGGGAGGCAGGGCGGGGGGGATATCTGAGCCTCAACCCCCAAATTGCCACCCCATTGATAGCGCAATCCTCTGCCCGCCCGAGTCCTTCTCTTCCCCCCTAGCTAGCCAGGGCTGCAGGGACCTGTCCTACAGGAGGTGCCGGGAAGGCTGGGATGGTTTCACACAGGGGACTGTCCACAGCGTGTCCAGGACAGCCACTGACCTGTTCGCTTGCTGATGACTTCGGCGATGGAGGGGGGGAAGTACCCGACCCGATCGGTGCCTTTCTGAGTGTCGTGGATGTGCCCCTTCCACCGCCCGTCCGGGTGCTGCTCCAGGACCTGCCGTGGGGAACGAGAGGGATGGGGTTGGTACCTGGGGCTGCAGCAGGACAGGGGGACAGGGAGCAGGGAGCAGCCTCACCGTGATGACGTCTCCTGCCCGGACATTGAGAGCAGTCGGGTCATGGAGGTTCCAAAAATCCTTCAAAGCTCGGACCTTCAGGATTCCTGATGCCTCTGAAGACAAGGGACGGAGGGAAGAAAGAAGGTGCCAGAGCGCAGGGGGAAAGAGAGCAGTTCAGGGAAGGTGGAGGGAGAAAACAAGAGCGAGGAGAGGGGAGAAGAGAACATTAATACTGCAGGAAGGATTCAATCCCTGGACATTGCCCGCACAGAGGATGGGGGCACGCCTGCTGGGACTGGGATGGGGGCACGCCTGCTGGGACTGGGATGCTGACACGCACAGCCAGGCTGGTCTAGGCTGTTCAGGAGGAGCACTGGGAGCCCCAGGCAGGCCCCGTGGGGAAGAAGCCCCGCTCAGTGCCAGGCAGCGCCCGGCCATGCATCGGCCCCACCTCACCTCTCAGCAGCTGCTTGATGTCCTTGCTGGCGTGCGAGGTGGTGAACTGGTTCACGATGTCCAGCGCTGTCTGGTTGTAGGTGTTCCTGATGTTCACATCAACACCGCCCTGCCCAGGAGGAGATGTGGTCAGGGACGGAACCCATGGGGCATGGAGGGACTGAGGGGAAGGGGGTGATGGCCGAGCCCTAGGGGCTTGTCCTCCCGTGCTCACCTCCAGCAGCAACCGCACCACCTCCGTTTTGCCGTAGAGTGCGGCCTCATGCAGGGCTGTGCCCGTCTTCGTCTGCTTGTTGATCTCAATCCCGGCCTTCAGCAGCTGCCTGGTAGGACAGAGGGAGAGGCATGAACAGGAGGACACAGACATCAGGGCCAGGCAATCAGCTGCTTTGTGATGGGAAGGGGACAACCCTTTGCACCGCTGAGGCTTTGGGGACAAGGGACCAAAGCCTGCAGCAGGGAGGTGGGTTTGGGAGGAAGCGGGACTGAAGCCATGATGGGTTTTTTCAGGACAGGGCAGTGCCCTGGGCTGGTGGGGGGTTACCTGATGATCTCCTTGTGCCCGTTCTTGGCTGCCAGGTGCAGCGGGGTGGTGTAGTTGGGGTCGGTGGCATCCTTGGACTGTCCCTCCAGGAGGGCAACGCACAGATGGCTGTTCAGCAGCAGCTGGGCCACCTGCACGGGGCACAGGGGTGAGCAGCAGGGTGCAGGTACCCCCGCCTGCACCCTCCAAGCAAGGGGCTCGCCCTCGGGGCTGGCCCTCTGCCCCCCATCCCGCCGCTCCCCTCCATCCGCAGCCCCAGGGCTTGGCCGGAGCCGACCGGCGCTTGGCAGGGCCACACTGTCGCAAGGGGCCATAAAAGGTCACAACAGCCAGAAATAGTCTTCCCATAATCGGGCTTTTCAGACCAAGCCCTAAAAAGCTCCAGTCTCTCCAAGCCCAGAGAGACTCTCAGCGTCTTAGGGCAGCCCACAGGCACAGAGGAGTTATTTTTACTGCCCTGTTTATAGCTGCAAACATTATAGACACTCCAAAAATGGAAATACCCCCCTGGCCCCCTCCCCAGCGGGGCACGGGATGGTCTGGCTGGCGGCGCTCCAGCCCAGCCCGGCGGTGTGGTGCTGGCTGGGCCGGGGTCTCCCAGAGCACGGGGCGGCCCCGTCCCCACGAGCCGTGCTGGGGACCTTGAGCAGCCGAGCAGGGCTGGGCGCTCAGGGCTTGCAGGGATTAGCCAGCTCAGCCTATCTGCGCTTAAACGGGAGCAAAGCTGGGTGGGTGGCGGGAGGCTGCGGGGAACTGGGAGCGAGGACTCCTGGCTTCTCTCCCAGCCTGATGCTGCCCTGCCACGAGGTCAGGAGCAAAACCCGCAGCTCCCAGGTTCAAGATCTGGCCTTGCCCGGCCGTGGGAGGAGGCAGGTGCTGCCTGCCGGGCTCCAAGGCTCATGGTGGAGGGAGAGCAGTCGTGGCTTTGCTCCCGGAGGAGCCAGCCAGCTCCAGAGCCACCCCCAGTGAAGTGCCCGGTGCAGGACGGAGCCCCGCAGCACTCACCTTCAGCCGCCCGAACTCGCAGGCCAGGTCCAGGGGGGTTTTCTTCGCCTTGTTGATGAGGCAGGGGTTGGACTGGTGCTGGAGCAGCATCTCCGACTGTGGGAGAGCAACATGGTACAGGGGCTCAGCATCATCTTGCGCCCCTGCCTCCCTCCCGCCCGGCACGATGGGGTTCACCCCCACCCACGCACCCCCAGAGAGACCCAGGGCGGGTGCGCGGGCGGCACTGGGCTCTCACTTACCACCTCGTAGTGGCCGTACTGCGCCGAGAGGTGCAGCGGGATCTGCCCGTCCAGCGAGGCCATGTTGACGGAGGCGGCGGCACGCAGCAGCACCCGCACTGGCTCCACGCGCCCCTGCCAGGCTGCGTAGTGCAGGGGGCGCATCCCTGCGGGGGAACGGGGCTCAGCAGGGCTGGATGTGGCCCCTGACCTTGCTCAGAGAGCTGAGCTGGCTGCCGGAGGCATGGGGCCATGCCGGGGGGGGTCACCCCTTACCGTTGCTGTCCTTGATGTCGACGGTGGCCTGTGCCTCCAGCAGCAGCGAGATGAGGTCCAGGCTGCCGCCCAGAGCCGCATGGTGCAGCGCCGAGAACCTGCGACACAAGGCAGGGCTCAGCCCAGCCCCCGTCCCCGCCGTGCTGCCCCTACAGCCCCCTCCTTCATGGTGACGCGGGCCGAGGGCCGGGACGGTCACTGGCTGTTCATGGCTACGTCCCTCCTGATTCCTCACTCCCAGCACCTCAGTTTCCCCATAGCAAAGCAGAGATAAATCCCTCCATGCTGTCCATGCCCCAGTGCTCAGTGAGGGATACAGGGACCCTGTGCACCCTGAGACCCCAGCGAGAGGGGTCCCTCACCCCCCTGCCCTGTGCAGGGGCAAGCAGGCAGGATGGAGAGAGATGCATCTCCGCTCTCTGCGGTGCAGCCAGGCAGCCCGAAGCCGCGCTGCTCACAGCATCCGGCAAACACACCGGCCCTGTGGCTACTCCTGGTCCCTCTGCCACCCACCCCCTCCCCGTGCCAGCAGGGATGCCGGGAGTCCACAGCACAGTGTGGGAGGCCGCCCGTAATGAAAGAGCCCTGTGTCTCGGGGCTGTGAAAGGGGCCTGTCTGCCCGGCGCTCCCCCCGTGCTGTCACGTGAAGGGCCACGGCCGAGTGAAGGGTCCCTGCGCTGCCGGGGATTAGCCTGTGTGCCGCTCCAAGGGGCGCAGGGAGCTCCAGACGGCGCCAGCCTGGGGCTCTGACGGACTCAGCAGTGTCCCAGCCCCACGCTGGGGATGCAGCCCAGCCAGCACAGCTCTCCTCCTGACCTGCGGTCCCAGGCCACCCCCAAATCCCTGCACAGGGTCTCTAGGCATCGCAGGAGGGACGCTGCTCCCTCCTTCAATGCAGCCGCTGTGTCCCTGAGCCCACGCCAAAACCTCTGCCTTGAAGCGAGAATGCAGGGGGTACAAAATTCACCCGAGCCAACCCTGTGAGGATCCCTGTGGGGCCAGCTCTGCCCTGGAGGCGGCTGCACAAACCCACACTTGCCCGGCACATCATCTGCAAGCCGCAAGCAAGGCGATGCCGAGGCCACCACCAGCGGCATGGTTCTCCCAGGAGGGTGCACACTGCCATCCCCGTGCACGGGTCCCACCTCCCCACCAGCCCCTTCCTGCGTCCCACCAAAACCCAGCGTGCCGCTCGCACTGTTAATATCCCGCACACCGCACGTGTCCCTCTGATGAGGAATGGACCCTTTACCCACGTTCCTATCAGCAGCCGTCCTGGAGCTGCCTGAGCACAAGCCCTGTGCCTTATCAGAATCAGATCATTGCTTCTATTATTACATTTTTTTTCTATTAAGCTCCATCTGCACAGTATTATTTTAAGACAGAGCCATCCTGCACATTTTCAACCCCCCACTGGCCTGTTAGGACTCATCACGGACACCTCCTCCTACAGAGTCCTCGAAAAGAAAACATGTAGAAATTAGGTACAACAACAGTACATAAAACAATGCTAATAACTCACGGGTCAGAGTTAATTCAATAAGAATAACATGCTTATTTATTTTATGGGCCTTTGTGGTTTCTTTAACTCTCAGTACCCAGCTTATTAAGTGCTTGGATTTTGGAAGTGATGAGCTACACAAATATGCTGTGGTCACTTGCCAACCTCATCTTTTCTTTCTCTAACCCCCCCCAAATGAAGGGATTTTGCTCTTGGGATATTAAACACAGGCACAAGCATGTGCAGGCGCTGGGGCCGGCTGGGTGCTCCTCTGGGCTTCACCCAGCACTCGGGACACAGGGCACCGGCTGGACACGTTGCAATCTCTTTTCACCCCCAGCCCTACGGAGGGGGATGCAGAAGAGCTTTACGAAGGATTTTGCAGGATGGACTGAGCACAGCCCTCAGCTCAGATCCGGGCAGGTGTTGGGTTTGCCTCTGCAGGGCTTGCCCTGGCTTCGGGATGCTGTTGTGTTCTCCAGGGCTCAGCAGCTACCCTTGAAAGCTTTATGATACCCAGAGCTGCAGAACCAACTGCATATTGGGTAGAGCAAGCCCACCCACGCTGGTGGGAGCAGCACCCAGCACCCTGCCTGGGGAGCACTCACCCGTCTGCATCCTGGTAGTTCACGTTCAGGCGCTTGGCAGACCCCAGGAGCTCTGCAGAGAGAAGAGGCGAAGGTCAGGGCAGGAGGCAAAGCCTGTGCCGCCCTGCACGGCCCCTGGTACCCCGTGCGAACCCCATCTCGCAGCCACACCGACCTCCCAGCGTGCAGAACAGCGCCTGGCCCATCCCGGAGGCCTCTCCTCTCCTCTCCTCTCACTCCACGTTCACCTCCACGAACCCTCAACAGGCTGACCCAGCTCGAGCTCAGACCCTTTTCTCCCTCTGTCCCTCCTGCCCCATCTCTGCACGCCCCCAGGACGGGTCAGACCCCACAGCTCCTGTCACCCTGGCTTGGTGGGATGGCACTTCCCTCCCCTTTATAGGCAGCAACACCCCAAAACTGCTGAGCGGAGCCATTTTGCCCCCCACTCGCTCCCTGTGCCTGCCACTGCTGCCGAGGCCTGGCCCACAGACCACATGGTTGGCATTTTTACGGCCGGGGCAGAGGCTGAAGCCTCCAGCCATGAATGCAAGGATTGTGCCACCTCGGATATCCCCGTCCCCCCGCCTGTCCCGCCCTCCCCTTCGGGGACCACTGAGCGGCGGAGGATGCTCACCCCACCCTCGGCACAGCCTTGCACGCACCCCCAGCTCCCCGCTCTTTCCCGCAATTAATTCGAATGAATTCCTTCCTCCCACACAGAGAGGACGTTTTATTCTTCACCAAAGGGTTGAGAGCGGATTAACATCTCTGGAATTCATCCGCCAAGTCAAAAGGGAAAGAAAGGGGAAGGTATGCGGGGGGCAAGAAATGCCGCCGCTCCTCCTCTGCCTTTCCAGGCAGCCCCATCGCCGAGCTGGGGAGGATTAAATGCTTTGAAAGGTTTCTGTGCTGTGAGCTGGGCTCCAAGCCCGGGGTGAAACAGCTGCTCAAACCCCACTGAAACGTGGTGGGGTCCCGAGGAAGGAGCCCCCCCACCCCTTGCAGCCGAGCAGATCTCCGGGGCTGCAGCTGCAGCTCCTGCTCCCTCTCCTCCTCCTTCTCCTCCTTCTTCTTCTCCTCCTCCTCCTCCATTCCCTTCCCTTTTCCTCCTCTCCCAAGGTCTCTGCCCACCTCGCATGGCAGATCCCATACAAAGCCATGCTCTGCTGCACAGCCCCTCTGCCGGAAAGGAGGGCTGAAGAGGAGGCCGGCTCATTCACCATGCAAATGTATAATTAAAGGAAACCAAGGAACGGTGTGTTCATTACTGCAATTTACAGTGTTTTGTAAACAGCCTAATTAACACAAAATGGGCTTGGAGTGGCTGCTGGTGAAGGACTCGTGACTTGCCACAGCTGAGGGGATCAGGATGGGATCACCCTAATTACCTCTTCCAGGGGCTGTTTGTCTTCAGAGCGGCAGCGAGCAGCTCCGCCGCCCTGAAAGCCCTTCCTGAAGGAACTGGCTCCCAAAGCCATCGCTCAGTGGAGCTTCTGCTTTTCCCTTCCAGTCCCATATTGCCCAAGAGCCCAGGATCCGGGGTCTCCATCAAGAACAAGCTGCTTCCCTTGGCCCCACCGGCCAGGAAAAAATAACATTTCACTTGTGAACCGGCCGCTTCTGACCCGAGTCACAGAGCGACCATAACCACCAAGCCCTGTGGTGCCCCTTTCACGGAGCCAGGATTGCGCTTGGGACATACAGCAGAGCCAGGAACAGGGTCGGCTGCGATGGGCAAAGGCCTCATCCTGCCCATCCGAAAGTCTTGGGACGGATCCTGCAAGCGGGGAGCAGGAAGGGCTGGAAGTGTTTGCTGCTGGGGGATTTCCAAAGGACACAATCGAGACAAAATTAAAAATAAACAAAGGGTTCCACTAAGCTGCAGGCAATGCTTGTGAAGCCATCACGTCCTGCTCCCCCAGAAATCCCCCAGCCCCCCTGACTTTTATAAATAGGTATTTTTAAAGGATGCTCTGTATGGTGGGAACCGAAGGCCAATGTGGGTTTGCTCCCATCAGCTGCAGCTGAAAATTGCCACGGGGTTTTGCTGCTGAGAAAGGGGGGGAGGAGGAGCAGGAGGAGGATGGGTCTTTACCCACGGCAGGAGGGGCAGAGCCTGAACCATGTGAGCCAGGTGGCAAAGCGGAGCCAGGCGGGCGATGCCGGGAAGACAAGGGCTGGATGGAGATGCCCACTCAGCACAAGCACACCCGAAAGAGGCAGAAACATCCCACAGCCCCCGGGGGCTGTTCCTGGAGTTGAGCAATGCCCACGATTCGCAGAGGGAGAGCTCACGCCAAAATCCCATCCCTGACCCCCCCCTACAAGGGGACCGGGCTGGCCAGTGGGGTCCAGTAAGAAGAGCAGGGATGCGGTGGGTGTCCTGGGACACAGCGGGTGTCCCTGCCCGCTCCCTGGCCCCAGGAGGCAGCTGTCAGCATGTGCATGGCAAAATGCCTCTGTCTTTGCTCCTCTCCTGAGCAACATTCCTCAAATTAGTTCCCTGCTCCAGCAGCCCAGCAAGGTCAGGATGTCAGACAGGACCACGTGGACACGGCGTGGGTGGCTGGGAAAGCAGCAGGTCCCAAAAAGCGGAGTTGGGAGCAGCATCCCCTTTGAGGCTCTTCCCGAATGTGAATGCAATAATGCTCGTATCCACCTCGGGCATGAAGGGAAAGCGTTTGTCCCCCGTTTGTAGCTGGGTAAATCGCTGCTTAGGGAGCTGGAGGATTTGCAGCCAGGCTGGAAGGTAAAGCACAGGTAGGAAAGGGGCCAGGCGCCCTAGCGCTGCGGGGATGAAGGCACGAGCAAAGAGAAGAGCAGAGGGATGGAGGGGAAAACAGAGCACAGCCAGGCAGCCGGGACCCATTCGCCAGTGCTGTCCTGCTGCATACCTCTGCACCGTACGGCACGCAGGGCCGGCAAAGCAACCCCAAAGGCAATCCTGCCTCAGCGGGGAGCCAGCGCCGGGACAGGGTGAAGCAGGGGGGCAGCATGAGGGCTGCCAAGGGGGTGCCACCAGCCCCCGTCATGCTCCTGGGGATGCAGTGACAGGAAGGCAGGTGATGGGATGCTTCCCTGCATCCCTCTTTGTCGTTCCATCCATGTCCTCTTTTTGACCGATTCCCCCATTTTTCTCCCCATTTCTTCAGCCCCTTCTCTCCCTGTCGGTGCCCTGGTAGCTCCAGGCTCCCCGGCCTTTCCCATCCAGATGTTTTGGGGCTTGGCAGAGGCCAGGCCAAGCCGTTCCCAATCCCACAGCCCCCCAGACCAGCTGGTTTGGAGGTGCGGCTCCGACCTGCGGAGCCAGGCTGGGAAAGGGCTGCAGGGTCAGGGCTGATCCAGCCACGGCACTGGGATGGGGCGGCCGGACCCTTCCCAGCTGCACCGTCACCTCCTTTGGGTTTGCACCGGGGCAGGAGCACCCGCAGGCCTGATCCGCACCCCCTGCTCCCCACCGGGAGCACACTCACATCCCAGGAAGATGAACCCAGAAAAACACAGACCCAGTGCCAAAATGCAAAAAGCCCTAAAGGGCATATTTCCAGGGGAAAACCTGGCTTGGTGCACCCCGAGGGTTAACTCCGGCTGTGGGTTCCCCCTGCTTAGCCCCGCTCCCCAACACGACCCCTCCAAGGGGTCCCGCCGGGCCCCCACCCTGCTCTGCTCCCCCCCGCCCCGCACGTTCGCTGGCGCCTGCCCGGGCAGGACGAGGCTCCGCAGCGTGGGGCTGGGGCTGAGCGAGGCCTCGAGGGAGCCAGCGAGCTTCTGTGCGGCGTCTGGCTGCCAAGCAGCAGGCGGGAAGCACCTCCGGAGCGCTCCGGCAAATTGCTTACAAATGTAGGGCCCGCGTACTCCGCCGCACGCTGGCCGTGGCAAAGGCAGCGTGGCCGCCTGCTCGCCAGACGGGGCCGAAACCCTCATCCACGGCACGCTCTGGCTCCGGCCCCGGATGGGGGAAAAGTGCTGGCCCTCGGCCTTTTGGATCCTCGCAGGCAGGGGGGGCCAGGATGGCGCAGCTCCACGCAGGGCATTTCCAACCACTCCCCCGACCAAGCAGCCCCTTCTGCCGTGCTGTGCCCTGTGCCTCAGTTTCCCTGTGGGGCTGGGCTGCACCCCCACAGCGGGGATGCCCGGGCTGAGCTCCCCATGGGGTGCAGGGGGCACCCGGGGAGCAACCAGCCAGGGCGGGCGCCTCACCCGCACTGCTGGCAGCCGGCCCGGCACAAACTCGTATTTACCCTCCCGAGGCGCTCGCCCAGCCCTGCCTGCACCGGCTGCATGGAGCCAGGCATGCCCTCGCCCGGCCCGGCCAGCACCCCCTGTGCCAGCACGCAGGGCGCCCTGCGTCACCCTGTGCCCTTCACCGGAGACCTTGTCCCTGTGGGGACACCCTTGGGCTTTGCCCTGAGGTCTCGGAGACAGACACGATCCCTCCGAAGCGCTGACCTGCTCACTGCTCGCTGGGAAGGAGCGACACATGCTCGCCTGGGTTTGGCTGGGGAAGGAAACGCCCAAATATCCCGTGTCTCCCCCCAAGAGCCCCTTGGAGACTCCTGTCCTGGCTCTCACACGGAGAGTCAGGCTCCAGAAAGCAGTGCTTTTGCTGTAACCCTCCCAATCTTGTCCACCCAGCATGGCCACAGCAGAGCTCCTCCACTGCAAGCCTTTGTCTCTATGCAGGACAGACAGATCTATAACTGGAGACCCATCTCCTTGCCAGAGATGCCTTGAAAAAATACACCTTTCTGCTGGTCCTGTGTCACAGACCCTCATCCCTTCCCCTTGCCCTGGGAAATTGCATCCCCACACCACTGGCTGCAAGTACCTCCATGCCATGAGCCTCCCCACACCACAGGTCTGAGCATCCCTGTATCACGAGCATCCCTCAACATCCAGCCCGAGCATCCCTGCGCCACAAGCATCCCTGCACCACCAGCCATGAGCATCCCTGCACTGCCGGCCACGAGTACCCTGCACGCAGGGATGCTCTGTCTGGGCACTGCAGGAACTGCTGCCCCAGGTGGTGGGAGAAGGACCGTGTGCTCTGGACACACCAAATACATGCACATACCCTCTTGGGAAAATAAAATCCACCTGGGGACTGTCACCACTAAGTCCAAAAAACCAGCTGGAGGAGCTAATCAGCTGCGATCCTGCAGAGCACCAACTGACTCCGATGGTGGTGGCAGCCTGCTGGGGCTGGAGGTGGAGATGGCAGGAGGTGGCAGCTTCACCCGACCTGCCCTGCCCAGCCTTGACCTGTGCCAACGGCCTGGGGTGGCCCTGCCTCGGCATACGGTGGGTTCATGCTGGGGCTCAGGAGAGACTCGATGTCTTGCCCAAAATCGAGACCCGAAGAGGTGAGGTCCATCTCTCTTCTGCAGGAATCACCCTTCCCTGTCACCCCTCCATCCACAGGCACGTCCGCCACAGCCACCCACACCCGGCTCCTCCCGGCACAGCCTCCTGGCAAACCGGCTGCTTCAGGTGCAGTTTCCCAATAGGTTCAGAAGAGATTCACCCGCTTCGATAGGGAAGGAGCTCAGCCACAGAGACATTAAGAAACTCAACTGAAGTTGCCCAGCAAGCTTGGGCTGGAGGTTGGGTGAGAGCCAATGGCTCCTGACCCCGGCTGCCTGCTGTAGCCACCAGCCCGTACCCCAAACACCGAGCCCAGTGCTGTGCCCAGCTCCCCAGGCAGGCAGGGCCTCCCCTATTTTTCCCCTGTGGTTATGGTGGGTGAATTTGGCTGCCAGGGTGCTGCCGCCTGGGATACCTGGCTGAGCACCCGTCCCTGCATCCAAATGTCATGGGTGTCCAAAAGCCATGGGTGTCCAAACGCCACGGGTGCTTTCCTGCCTGCCAATGGCCCATGCTGGGCTTTGAGGCTTCGCAGCATCCCTGTGAACAGGCTCCCCACCAACGCCGACAAACAGGTCCTCCGCCAAGCCAGGCACTGCGGGGTGGGTCCGACTGGGGCAAAGCCACTGGGTTAACTGGCAGGGATGGGGAGGCTGCAATCAAGGAGGCAGATTCCCATCAACACAGGGCAAACGGCAGTGATGGGAGAGCATGACGCAGCAGGGAGCCCCTTATTTTTCTCTACACCGGTGTCTGGCAACTCCTTGAGCATAAGTGGTGTCTTCATCCCCTGAGAAACCTACCAAACCCGGGTGCGAGACACACCGGACCTGGCCAGGGCTCTGCCTGCTTTGACACTGCACAGGCTGCGTGATGGCTGTTGCACGCAAGCCCTGCTCCTGGTTTTGGCAGGCCGGGTCCAGCTGGAATAATCCCAGCAGGTGCAGCAACCTGCCGGGAGCTGAACTCCCAGCGGCTCCTCACAGCATCCCGAGGGCAGGACACAGCATCCCTGCACTGTGAGCATCCCCGCGCCAAAACACAGACCTAACCTCTCTAGTCTCTAACCTCAACAGCCTCCACCATTTACCCCTGGCTTGAGCCCCAAATCTTAGGGCTTACAGCCACACAGAGCCCAAGTTGTCCCTGCCACCAAGCTGTCTCTGCCGATGGCATGTCTGAGTCTCCTCTGGCAGCTCTGCCTCCCTCCTCATCTGTGCTTTCTCCTTCTCTAAGCTCTCCCATCCTGCAATGTGTTCGGATATGATGGTGGATGATGGTGAAGGCAGGTGATGGCAAAGGCAGAGGAGTTTGAGTGGTCCAAGGCATCTGCCGTTCTCCCTGGGGACCCATGATAGGTGAAGGGGAGGGTTTGGGGACACGGCAGCAGGACCATGGAATCAACTGGGAGCCTTTTTCCTTCTTTGGGAAAGGCTATGAGCCTTTTTCCCAGGGAAAATCCAACAATTAAATTTTTTAAAGAGGTTGGCAGCAGGAGGGAGCAGGGGCAGCATCCCCGCACAGCACAGACATCGATCGCTTGTCCCCAGCCCAGGTGCCCCAGGACCCCTGGCCAGACCCCCAATTTCCCCCTGCTGCTTCCCCCACCAAGCAAAGCAGGAAAAAACAGGCAGCTTGTTCAAAGAGAAGGCTCCCAGAACAATGAAAGGAAAAGCAGAGTCGGAAACCCCATCCTAATCCACGCAGCTGGGAAGAAGGTGCAGCTCTCGCCCCCAAGGTTTGATGGCTGCAGCAGGGATGGAGGGGGCAAACACCAAGGGGGGGGAAATGGCATCACAAGAGCCCTTTGGGGCTGGATTGACCCCTTGCAAAAGCCAAACGCATGCTCCTGCTTTGAGTTTCAGCCCCCCAGAAGGATCTCAGCTGTGTGGTGGGATGAACAGCGCTTGCTCCCCTTCCCTGCAATAATTTGGGGGTTAGCACTGGCTGTCTACCTCAAAGTGATGCGCCCCAGCCCGGCTCCCCTGGCAAGGGGGAGCAGTAACACCCCTTCCCCATGGAGCCCAAATCGCATCCCCCAGCCCTGGCCAGGATGGAAACAGCTGGGAAAGGCTTCGGGTGGGGGAAGCCGGGCGGCTCCTTCAGAGATACAAGGGCTCCTTTCCCAGCTGGCCAGGGAAACACGTTACCGGGAGGTGAAGTCACCGTCCCTGCTGGGACCTGGCTATTCCTCTCTCCAGGATATGAACTCAGAGGAGCTGTATTTGCCCAGGGAAGAGGTGGAGCCTTTTCCATTTCCCCCATCCTTCCGAAAGGACAGGACACCTCCCGAGCGGGAAGAGATGGGGCGATAGCGGCAGGGGCCGGCGGCCAAGCACGAGCTCCGCCTGCGCCTGCGGTGCATCGCTGGGCACGCCACCCGCGGGCTGCAGGACACAGGGACCAGCAGAGCATCTGGTCCAGCATTAACAATGTGCCTTGGCTCCCATTCAAATGGTTCCATACTGGTTCCAACTGGTTCCCCTGAGAGACAGGGAAGGAGCCGCGGGGCTCCGGTGCCCCCCGGGTACCCAGGTAAAGGGGCTGCACCTACAGACACCCTCAGCTCTCTCATTAACACGATACCAAGCAAATGGCACATTAATATAATCTGTGGAGGATGCTCAACAGATCAACGAAGGCAGAAATAACACAAAAAGGACTTAGAGAGATTAGGAGAACAAACCCAGGCAGATTCAACCTGGGAAAATTGCAGACTGCAGCATCTGGGGAAAAATAATCTGACCAGCAGACGGTCACTGGGAGGAAGAAAGAGGGGAAGCAGGATGTGGGGGGACGGTGAGAGCAGCGTGGGCACGGAGGGAGCTGCCAGTGAGGAAAACAACCTCAGCAGCCCTGCGCCGGGGGATGCCTCTTCCTGGGGTACCACCTTCTATCGCGTGCCCAGGGCTGTGAACATGATATGGGCTCACAGGGGACATGAGAGGCTTGGGGGGGACATGAGAGGCAAGTGGCAGGAGCCAGCAGCTGAAGGGCTTGCCTTGCACGGGAAGATTAGGGCAGGTCAGTAGGTCTGGATTTGCTGAGCAACAGTTAATTAGGGAGGGCGGGCAGGGATGCAGCAACCCACCTACACCTGGAGGGTTTTGACGCTCGAGAGGAGCACGTAGCTATTTATTTTATGGTTCTAACAATGAGACCCAGATAAAAATTAGAGCAGCCAAGAGCAGCCAGAAAAACCCTGCGAGCTCAAGGGAGTGAAACGAGGATCCAGCCCTCCGCCGTAGCTTGGACGGTTGCAGCAAATCATGCAGCTCCCGGGGGCAGCGGGGCAAGGCTGAGGGACGGGGCTGCCATGGCCCTGCGGCATGGTCCCCATCACTGCCAGCCCGGTACCTGCATGTGGCAGCTGGCACCTGGGAGCCGCTCTGGCCGGTGGAGCCAGTACCCAAAGCACACAGCGATGTGACGGCTGGAAATCCTGGGACATCCTCCTGCTTTGGCCACAGGGAAGACTGCCGTGTGCCCGGAGCAGGCGCTGCTGGGGCGGACAGAGCAGCTGTCCCCACCCTGGCTGCTCTAATCTAGGCAAGGCACACACAGGATGGGAGGGGAGGCACCGGGAGGTGAAGCTGTTCACTCGAGGTCACCCAGAAGGTCGATGGTTCAAGTGCTGTCACTCCTTCCCAAGGCCCCAGTGACCAGGAACTGAATTTTCCCCAAAGCCCCCCGCCGCCACCAGCCCGTGGGCAATCAACGGTTGGCAGCCGAGGACTAACCTCAGACCGCTGCTGGCAGCTGTGCGGCCGGGGTTTGGAGTCACACGCGGTTAAAAATACCTTGCGGATGCCTTTCCTCAACTCTGACCCCACGAGCCGGTGCTGCTGCCAGCCCCGCTCAGAACACGCCAGCGGGGTCCCCCGGGATGCACAGAATCCGATCTGTGCGGGGACGTGGTAGACGCTGTCTGGGGTCTGGGTTCTCCTCCCTATGAACCAAGGATTTCCACTTCTGCGGGCTGCTGCCTCTACCCTCTATTGACAAACCGAAACGAGAGGCTCTTTGCTTCCTACAGCTGCCTTCCAGCAAACGATGCACGGACTATCTGGCTCCATCTGAATTGCAGCCCAGATCCGAGCAGCTTGAGCAAACTGTTTCCTTCTCTCCTGGACAGAGCCGAAATGTGGCCTCTGGCTCCTGCGGGTCCCCAGGGATGCTGGATGGGCGGCCGCTCCCGCAGATGCTGTGGTGCTGCAGCCATTCCTGGCGGCTGCATTGGGAAAGAGCAAGAGGATCTCACCCAGCAGTGGCTGCTCAGTGCTTCCAAGCCATGAGGGACGGGAGGGATCCCTCTCCAAATCTCCTCTCCGGCAATGGCAAGGACACAAAGGGCACCCATCTCTTTGCTGCTCCCAACCCCTGCGCAAGGTCGCCTACCAAAGCAAGCAGGAACTGCCCAGCCGCTCCGCGCTGCCGCCAGCGGGAAGGGGAGAGGGACCGGTCCATCCCCAGCAGGCACAGGCCAAGCTCCCTCCAGCCTGGGACAAGCAGGCCAAGAGAGACAAACCCACCGCTGCTCCCTCCTTCCCCTGCCAAGGCCGGGGAGGGCAGCGCGGCTTTGCCTGTGCCCAGTGCGAGAGCTCTTTGCCAGCCAGGTCAGACCCTCCGGCTGCCCGCCCGGGTTTCCGGCTGGCCAGGCAATGCCGCAAAGCAGGATGAGCCATCACCAAAATCCTGCCGAGCATCCAGCCAGTGGCACTTTTCTCGGGCCTTGGCTGGAGCAGGATGTTTTCACCCAGCTGCGGCAGCGAAGGATTCCCCCGGGACCCCAGTCTGCAGCAGGACCCTGTCTGCAGGGGACAGGAGAGGGATGCAGCACCCGTATCGCCGCAGTGCCCTGCACCACCCCGTGTGTCCCCAGGTGGAAGCAGCAATCACCAATAAATACATTTAGCAGCCAGTGACACAGTATGTCCCTAGAGAGGCACCTCCCCATCCCCATGGAGGAAGCAGGAACCAACACCAGGACCCCGCGCCCGTCTCACTGTCCCCGTGGGGGCCTCGGCGGCTGCCGAGTTATTCCGGGCACTGCGTTCCTGTCCCCCTCCCCTCGTCCCAGCTGCTCCGGGCCCGGCAGGGAGGGCAGCGGGTTCCTCCCATTGCCCAGCCCGGGCGCCGGAGCTGGCTGGCAGCTGCTTGGGGACCAGCTGGGGACAAGGACAACATGGAGCAGCCCCGTCCCCCCAAGTACTGCGGGAGGAACAACGGCCGATTTACAGCAAGATCAAAGGCATCAGAATACAACTGCAATGGATAAGGGGGGGTTGGATCTGAGGACCCCCAGTCCACAGGGAGCTCTGGAGACAGGAAAGGGGATTGGGGGGCAGCACATCAACACCTCTGAACCTCTAAGAGCAGGCCCACCTTAGCACCAGAGGTAAACTGAGGCAGGGGCAGCGTCCCCGGCCCCTCATCACACCAAGGTCGCGCCTGGCTTCCCCCAGGGACCCTGCTACCTGCGGGGACCCCGCCACCAGGTCGGCCCCCTCCATCTCATCCCCCTGCCTCGGTGCTCCCCACACCCCGGCCCAACTGAGCGGTGGTGGGATGCAAGCCAAGACCTGCCCGCTCCCTGGACCCCTGCCGGCAACCCGATCTGTTTACGCCTTTCCAGCGCGGCGGGTGCGTGTTGGGAACGGCCCCGGCAAGCCCGAGTTGGCGGCAGAGGCAGGACGTGGGAGCCGAGCACAGAAACCCCCGCCTGCCGCCTCGCAGCATCCCGGGGGGGTGGCAGGGAGAAAGAGGGGGGTTGCACAGAGAGAAAAAGGGTCCCTCCACCTCCCTCGGCTCCTTTTTGTAGGAAAAGGCACCTCTTCTTGCACTGTGCCATCCCTCCTGCGGCACCCCATGCCCCCCACCCCGGCCAGGGAATCACAGCCAGTTGCCTCATCCCCAGGCCCCGCCGGCAAACGGCTTTCTGAGCTGTGCCAATCCTGCTGGGAAAGTGCTGGGAGAGCGAATCAGCCCTGGAAGCTGCATGTCCCTTCCTGGCCGACGAGGTGCCGGCTTTGCAAGCACGTGGCTGGCCACGCGTGGGGGCTCAGGAGGCTGATGGCCACATGCTGGTCCCCATGCCAGTGCCCGGGTTGTCCCCGGGTAGGGCTGAGCAGAGGCACCCACCTGCACCGCTCCTGGGAGGAGACGTTTATCCAGGACAAGACCCATTGGTGACACCAACACCCAGCATGAATTCAGCCCTGCGAAGCTGCAGGCATTCAGAGTGGGGTGCAGTGGGATGGAGCAGAGCCATGACTTTGGGGGCTCAGAGCTGGACCCCCCCATATCCACACCAGGTTTGGGGTGGAGGGAACGGAGAAGCAGCTCCAGGACGTCCATGTGCAGCCCAGCACATGCTGCTAAATACAACCAGTGGGACAGATGCTCCGAGACAGGGAGCTGCCTGTGCCCCAGCACCGCTGAGGAGGAAGCTGAGGGCTCCCCCAAGGCTTGAGCAGCCCTCGGGGTTTGGAGACACAGAGCAGGGTCAGAGGCAGCTCCTCTGTCTGTGCAGGAGCCTCTTCCTCTGCAGGAAAGAGCATTTCCCTTCTTTTTAACCCAGCAGGATTAGCAGGTGCTCATTCAGGGAAGCCAGGAGGGCTCATGCAGCCCTTCCCACCCGCATCAACCCAACAAAACCAAACCCAAGGTGTTTCAGGCCGACCAGAGCAGCCCAGGCTGCAGCCCAGAGCAATCCCTGCTACCGTGGCTGTGCCGGCCCTGATGCTGCCAGCTGGGCTTGCCATGCACCCGCATCCCCCACGTAGGCAATGATTAGCTGCCGGGGAGGACTCTGGCCTCTTTCAGAGGCCGAGGCAAGTGGTGTTCACGTGGCCTTGCCGTGGCAGGGACGCATCTGGGGAGGTCCCCGAGAGGCTGCACAGGCTGTGAGTTGGGTGTCCTGCCCAGGGAGAGAGGTCACCCACAGGAGGGGAAGGTCCATGGGGCTCCCAATCGACAGTCTCCCTATTGCTGTTTGCACCCAATTCAGCTCCAGCTAGAAAACCCCCTTCAGGCTTATCCATGCCTGTCCTGGCAAAGAAACAAGACGATGCCCCAAGATGAGCTGCTCAAGGTGGGGAGCGAGGGCTGAGAGCCAGCCAGACCCTGGGACCGAGGCTCCAAGGGAGCAAGAGGCACCTGCAAAGCGTGTGGGAGAGCCTGAGCCAGCCCCGCTGCTGGGGGCGCCTCCGTGCACAGTACCTGACGCCTGCGCCGTGCTCGCCGACTCCCTTCGCGAGCAGACAGGGTGCCTTACACAACCAGCCGTGCCCACGGCCGAGGGCGGTGTTACAAAACCCCACGAGTTTTCACCCCTCACGGCACAGCCACCCACTGGGGTCAGCCAATACAGGCTCCAGCTCCGGGGATGGCACCCGGGGGAGGCTGGGGTGGGGGTCCAGGCACGGCGGCAGCGCCGGGGGCCGCGCGCTCTCTGCGCAGCCTTGGCTGGAGGCCAGCGGGGGAGCGGTGCCGGCGCTGGCAGGGCTTGGCGGAAGCGCAGCCGGACGTGTTGCACCAGGCCTGGGATGCTGCGGGAGCTGCATACCTGCCGTGCGCGTAGGTTTTCCCTGCTCCCTTATCTCGCCATCGAAGCTGTGCTCGGTTGCAGCTCTGGCCTTTCTCCCTGGGGTTGCAAACGGCTTGGGGTTCCTGCGCACTTACCCCAGGCACAGGCTGTTGCAGCCCCGGGCATCCCACAGGAGCGAGGGATGGGCGAGGGTGTCCAGCCCTTCCCTGGGAGGGTAAAGATCATCCCGGCAGAGCCATTTCCAAGCAGCTTGGGCATCTCCAGACAGGTCTGTGACTCACCGGGACACCTCGGCAAGGCCTGGGTGATGTAGCAGCCCTAAGGTTCAAGCAGGTCCCTCCCTCTCCATCCCAGGCACGATTTTTTGGGGAAGCCAGGATGGGATTTGGGGGAGCTGGATTGCTCGCAGTTCCTCCCCACCCCCTCACTTGCTAGAGCAGCCAGAAGAAGGTGGTTTATTGTTATTTAGTTTCTGCCCCTTTCATACTCCTTTGCCGGAGTTTTTGCCAGCGGCGGGCCCCGGGTCTGGCGGCGGGCCAGGCCAGCCGAGGCGCTTTTAAAAACAAAGCAGGGCGCGTGCATGCACACACACACGCACGGCATCCAGACCCTCTTTTAACTCTTGCCGGGGCGATGCTGCGTGGAAGATGGTTTCCAGCCGGCCGGGAGCGCGCAGTAGCGCGCTCCCGGCCGGCTGGAAACCATCTTCCACGGGGGATGCTGTCGATCGCTGCTGGGATCCGATAATTCACTCCCCCCTTCCCAGGGAAAACTTCTTGCGGCACTAGGATCCTGATGGAGCGGTGGCAGGAGTGATGCTGGTGATGCTGTCGTGGTCCACAGGGACCCACTTGTCCTAAACAGGGACAATACTGCAACGCCTTTCTAGGTCACAGCCAAGGTCTTTGGACCCAGCAGCCCTGTGGTGGAATGAGGAGGAGGAAGAGCACGATGATGTTTTCACCTAAAAGCAGCTCCTCAACCCATGGTAGAAAGCTGAGGAGTGCCAGCGGCATGCACACAGCATCCCCAAACCCACAGGTCGCTGCCACCCAGAAAGTCTTTATCCATCAGCTCCCTCCTGCCTGGAACCAGCCCTGTGCCCCCACCGTGTCCCCAGCCGGAGGACGGGACACCTGTGCTGGCAGCGTCCTTGCCACATCCCCTCCTCCCCTGCCTAGGCGCAGCCCTAGGGAGCACCGTCCCCGTTACGGCACCCGTGTGCCGCCAGCAGCTGGGCATATACCATCCCGTGGCTCAGAGCTACCCTCCCTGTCTGCCTTTGAGCCGTCGTCATCTGAATCGTCCCATGTTTCTGGGTCAGACAGCCAAAACAGCCTCCACAGCCCTCGGGAAGGGGGAGCCGAGCCCCCTGGTCTGGGCTGAGTCATCTGGAAGTACCCAAAGGATGGAAATCCCCATCCTGCCCTAAACCTCAGCCTCCTGCCTGCGACACAGAGGATGGCTGCCAGTCCAGCTCTGTCCACGGCCCTGAGGACCTCCACATCCCCGAGAGACCGGCAAGTCCCTGGGATACGCCAGTGCTGCCCAGCTGTCCCCAAGGGAAGGCAGCATGGCCCAGAACAGCCTGGACAGACCCCACGCTTGTCCCCTTCCCCAGAATTACCCCTTTTTTCTCCGCCACTCTTTTACCCAGGCAGGGAAAAGGCAGCTACAGGTGGCCCAGGCTGACAGCAAGGAGCCACAGGCTGCCCTGCCAATGGGTTTTCAAAGGCTAGGGACAGAAATACAGACCTGGGACAGAGGGAGATGTGGACCTGTGAACATGGGGAGGTGGGATGCAAAGGAGAATGGGGCTGGGCATCCTGCCAAGGCCATGCCCACTGGGCCAGGCAATGCCCAGCACAGCCTCCTCCATCTCCCTGTGCAACGCTGTTTGCTCGTGCCTTATCTCCTGCACTCGGCACGGTGACGCTTTCCCCAGCTCCGGGTGCACTGGCGGCAGCCGGGCCCCTTTCCAAACGTAATACCCGCTACAGACCGGCTTTGAAAAGCAACCGCCCGTTCACTCCTTTCACCGCCGCTGCCCACGTGGGGCTCTTCATTCCCAGGAAGAGAGGCAGAAAAAAGGGGCTAAACCCCCCCGTAAGCTGGGACAGCCGGGATGCAGGTGGGAAAACCCACCAAGCAGACACCAGGCTGCCAGAGGAGACCCCATCCCGGGGAGGCTGGGAGCCACGCAAGGAGGAGGAGGAGGGAAGGATAGACCCCCCCGTGCCACGCAGCTGCAGCCCCGCCGCCATCCGTCCCCAGGGCTGCCGCGCTCGCTGGAGCCTTTGAAGCCTCTTTTCTCCCTGACCCACCCACCCAGGGCTGGTTCAAAAGTGGATTTCGGCAGGCTGTGGGGCAGTGGGGTCCCCAGCTCAGGGCAGCCACCAGCCGGGCTACCCTGGGCACGGTGCCTCGCCCCTCTCCTGGCTGGGTCTTGATGGAAGAGGGAGTTTTGCCCGTTTCGGCAGACTTTCTCGGCGTCTCTCCGCAGGCGTGCCCACGGCCTTTCCAAGCTGGTGTGCGGCTGCGGAGCCGGTCCAGCCCGTCAGACTTACAGCACGTGGGGAGAGGAAGGGAGGACACGGCTGAGGACGCTTGGGAACTTGTCCTCAAAACTCGGGCTTCAAGGGATGTGGCCAAGGCCACACTTGGGCTTGGTGGCAGAGCCGGGTTCAGCTGCCTGCACTGCCCGGGGCAGGACCGGAGTGGGCAGGGTGCCCAGACATCCCTGCATCACCATCAGCAGGGAAACCCATCGGGTTTTACAGAGCCTGAAACGATAAGGATCCTGCCTGAAGCCGCTCCTGGCTCTTCCCTGCAGCCAGACCACGCAGAGCAGCCAGAGCACCCAGGGCTTAGGGCAAGTCTCCCTTGGGAGCAGCGCAAAGAGAAGGATGGTCCTCCTAGGTGAGGGGGGACAGCGTGCCAGGCTTGCCAGCCAGCACAAAGGCACATCCAACATCATTGCAAAATAACCCCCAAAATGCAAAAAGGAGCAATTTTTTCCCCAAACAACTACAGACCCGCTGCCACTGAGAGAAGGAAAAAGCCCCCAGCAGGACACGAAGGGAGGGCGAGTGTTTCTGCAGAGGATGGGGACACAGAGTGCCAGTGACAAAAAACTAACAAATCACAGGAGAGATATTAAACCTCACGCTTTGGGGCTTAAGCTGACATAGCTACTAGGGATTAGGAGGAAATTTAAGGGGGAGGGAGGAAGGCAGCCAGTTATCCCACATCTGCTTGCTGCGGTCTCGTAGCATACAGAGCAGCATCGTCCCTCTCCTGCCCAGCCAGACAGGCGACAGCAGCATCCGAGGGCCAGCACTGCTCTTGGGAAAGCCTTGCCATGCTTTGTGCTGCCAAGAAGCAGCAATGAGGGGCACCAACCCGGGCGTGGGGATAAAGCCAAGACCCCCTGCAAACTTTGCTAGCATTTAACAACTTGCTAGGTCACAGCACAGACACAGCTAAGTCTCAGGCACCCACCCCGCTCTTGATATATCCAAGGTCTGGAAAGCCCCAACGTAGCTGGTGAAACGGGACAAGTCGCTGGTGAAACGGGACAAGTGGCTAGCTGAAGCCGGCCAGATCTCCCCGAGGCAGCAGCTGAACCCTGGCAGGGCTTCGCTCCCTGTCCTTGAGGGTTTAACGCCAGTTTGCTCAGCTGCCGCCCTTTCTTTGCACTTTGCGCACGTTTAAACAAAAACCTTCACCACTCCCTTGAGGAAGGCAAACAGTGAGCCCAGCTCCCATCAGCTTCCACAGCTCCTCCAGCCCCCAGCTACCATGGGGGCATCACACCTTCCCCCCAGCATCACCCCAGCATCCCCCCATCCCCTGCCCCTTAGACCTGCATGTCCAGGGATGGGGACACGCAAACCTTGCTGGGCCCTGTCCGGCTCCAGGAGCCATCACCCCTTCCCAGGGGCAAGAGCCCTGGCCGGGGGGCTCTGCCTCTCGCCTCCCCTGGGAGCCCCAGCCCCTCGGTGCTGCGGCGGCCGCCCCGGCCAACTGGCGCATTGTTGGTGAGAGCGGCCAGCCCAGGGACGTGATTGATCGCCGGGGAGAAAGGCCAAAGCCGTGACGGGTCGTTTAACAATTTCAATTAAACTCTGCAGTGCTCTGACGCGGAGGGGAGGGGAGAAGGAGAGAGAGAAGGAAATTAAAAAGCGGGACATTTCTACCGCTGTGCCAGGGAACCTCAGCAAAGTGCGGCCGGCTCGGCAGGAGCAGCCCAGCTCCCCCGGGGGAAACCCCCCCTCCAGCTGCAAAGTGACCACAGCATCGTCCCAACATCCCCTTCCCGCAGGTGGGATGCCTGCCCTTGCCTGCCCTTCCCCTCCCGCTCCTGCCCCCAAAACTTTCTCCCTGCCCGCCCCACTGCCTTATAATAATAGGCGCTGTGACCCACTTGTATGGCAGCGCTTGTGCGGGGAGGAGGGCTGCACACGGTGAATATTAAATGTGTCCCTGAAGTTCCCGCTGCCGGGACTGGCGCTTGATTTTTGCTTACGTGCGGTGACTTTTTTAGGCACAGGAAGCCCCAGAGGGCTGATCACAGAGACCGAGCTCCCAATCCACTGAGACAGCAGAAGGACTCTTAGAGGGATTTTTTTTTTAAAAAAAAATCAGCATCTCAGCCTGTCGTATGGAAAAGGCGCTTTAATGAGTGGCAAACGCAGCAAATGCTTGGCTCCCATGGCATCAGCGAGCGGAGGAAGAGGGAACCGTAAGGGATGGGGAGCAGCGATGCCCTCCATGCCAGGGACGAGCCCCTGGGACCAGGCAAGCCCCCACAGTGGGTCCAGCACAGGAGCCCCACCAAGGGCTCGCAGCAGTGGCCTTACAACGGTCTGGGCTTTTTGCCCCCTGCTCCTTACAAAGAAATAAAATAAAAATAAGCAGAGGGAGCTGCTGACATGGCTGCAGCGGGGGAGTTAAACACACATGTTCACGTGGCTGCCCCACGGCTGGAAGGAGGGGAAGACACCAGAGAGAAAATGCAGACGGGGTTTAACTGGGAGAGAGTTACTGGAGGGGACCAGAGAAAACAAGTGTAACCTCACCCCTCCGGGTGTGCAGGAGGAGGAGAGCCACGGGCACCCAGCCTGCCCACACTGCCCGGCCATGGGACAGCAGCTCAGGGGAACGGGGCTGCGTCAGCCAGCAGGACGCTCACGTCCTGATGCTATTTATTGCCTTGGGGGTGTCCTTCGACCCGCCTATGCAGGAAAACCTCTCTCGCTCCAGCTCAGGGACCTGAGCCATACGGGCACAGTCCCTGAGCTGCAAGCGGAGGCAATGGCACCCCGTCCCTTCACCCAGGGAGGGGGCACCAGGCACCCCCTGTTCTGGGGAGGAGGTGGCCCCCAGCCCTCCTGCAGGCCCGGCAGTCGGGATTTGCAAAGTTTTGGCCCCAACCAAAACTTTCCAGTAGCGGACCCAGGGGAGTCGATCCCCTTCTCGCGTTTATAACCCTCAGCCTAACTCACGTTTCTCAGCACCGACCTCTCTGCCCTGAGCTGCTCCTAAGAAGCCTTAAGGCTTCTTCTCCTGCCCGAGTTTCCCCTCTCCCCCAACATGAGTTTTTTCCCCTCAAGCTTTCCCGCACACACCCACGAGACCCCCCACGACGAGCAGCCCTGGCAGGGGGTCCCACACCCCCCAGCCCAGAGTAGCTTCCACAGCCCGGGCAGGCACTGTGCACCTTCCCTCGGCCACACGCCGCACCGAGAGCCCTTTTATTTACTTTTCCCAGTTTCCTTCTCTCAGTAGGTCAAGAGAATCAACCAGGAGCTCATCTCTCTACAAGGGCACCGTGGCACTAGCCGTGATCTGCTCCTCTACCTTTCCACCCTCCCCATC
This sequence comes from Balaeniceps rex, assembly GCA_013401315.1. Taxonomy (NCBI): domain Eukaryota; kingdom Metazoa; phylum Chordata; class Aves; order Pelecaniformes; family Balaenicipitidae; genus Balaeniceps; species Balaeniceps rex. The sequence continues at coordinate 116,991 of VYZW01033260.1, forward strand.
TCCTCCAGACGCTGGGCGGTGCCTGCAGGACCCCGGTGCCCTTGGCGACTCCCGCAAGCCTGATGTTCGCTCCGAGCCGTGCTTGCCGCTGACCTTTCTGTGAGCACATGCAAGAAAACAGCCCTGCTGAAGGGTTAAACATTACCAGACTGAAATTCAAGGCTTGACGATTGGTTCCAGTTGACTGGCTAGCATAACAATTTTTCACAAGATAAATATGGCTGGGAGTGAGCGGCAATTACTAAAGACCCTCTGTAGCAGCATCCCCCCGCAAGCGGCTTCACTTCCCCCCCCCACTGCCATTTCTCTTTGCTTGTCCCTGCTCAGCAGCCCACACTTCAGGGCCGCTGGCCTCGAGCCCGAGGGGAACCCCAGCCCTGCCGGCAGGATCGCTTACAGCCCGGTCATTCATCCGCACAGGCTGTGCTTGCACTCTTGCCTCTGGCTGCGGCGTAACTTGTGTGCCGGGGTTCAGAACCAGCACTTGCACCCCGGCTTAACGGCACCGAGCCCGCTGCCGGGACTCACACCCCAGGACAGGCAGTGGTGCCCGGCTGGGGAGAGGGAGCCCGCAGCTCTGCGCCCGGGTACTCACTGCTCTTGGATGCCTTGATCTTGGCCACCAGTTTCTGCACGCCGGGTATGTCCCCATTCTTCACGGCCTGGATCAGCTCCTGCTCTCGCCCCATCGCAGACAGGTGGGAGCAGCGGCAGCACAGAAGGCAGAGACCCTCAGATCCCAGCGGTTTATAAAGCCATGGGAATAAGTCTGTAATTCCTCAAAACGCACTCTGATGGGAGATGAAATCCAGCGAGAAAGATGCTTTACAATCCCACGGGACATAAAAACCAGAAGGAAGAAGTCCTTCTGTTAAGGGTAGAAGTCCCTTTCTAACTTGGGAGGAGCAGGACCCGGATGGTGTTTGGTTGGAGAACGTGCGATCAATTAAAACGAGAAATAGTTCAGCGCTCGGGGACGGGCTCCCAGCAGCACCAGGGCTCCACAAGACAAAGCCAGGCAGCTCGGGGCAGGGCAGCCGGCAGAGTCGGCATCGGGATGCCCTCAGCCTCTCACAGAATTCCCGGAGCTGGAGGTGTCGTGCTTTGCTCCCCTCGCCAGGCTCTGCTGCACTGATGAGTCCCTAATTCTTCCCAAAAGGATTACAGGCTCGTCGCCATCTGGAAGTTATAGATCCTCCCTCTCTGGTGCTCATTAGCCCCTTCGTTTCGGCATTCCTCTTGGCAACGGTGCTGCAACCATGCTGAGGAGCCCCGTGCACGGCTGAGCCCCGGCACGGCAGCCTGGGACCTGCGGAGGGGAAGAGCAGAGTCAGCTATCGAAGATCATTTACCTCCCGGCTCCGTCGCGACAGCTTTTGTATCTGCGCCGAAGAACAAATACTTTGACTATATTTAGTCCTGGTGGGACTTAGCTTGTCCTCATGTTAAATAGAGAAGGAAGAACCTGCAGAAGAAGCCTCCTGAGGGTGCTGTTGGGGGGTGGCCGAGGAGCGGGACGGGGGCACAGCTCCTTCCCCCTCCCCCCGGGGCTGCACATGCCGTCCCCTCCCTAAAGGTAGCACACAGGGCTCAGGGCACCACAGCGTCTCTCCTTTCCCGGTGGCAGCACCCAAGGGATGGAGCTGGGGAGGTTTAGCCAAAGTCCTCTGCAGCCCATGGGAGTAGGTCAGTCTGCCTGGCACCCTTCCCCTCCTGTGCAGGAGTAAACCCTCGCTCTCTGAACTACCCGTGAAGCTCAGTGCCCTAGAACCCAAGACACTCTTTAACCAGTATGCGAGCGCTCTCTGGCTCAAGTAAGGAACTGGGTATAATTCAGCAGCACAACTATGCTCAGGAGAACAGGATCTAGCCCATGTCCTGGCCAGCTGGGGTACCCCAGAGAGGGCACGGGGTCCCGCAGCAGCGGTTCACACGTCCCAGGCCATGCTCTCCTGTTGCGCTTGGGCTGCCCAAACTGGGTGGCAAGAAAATCCCTCCTGGATCGGGACTCTGCATCTGGCAGGCTGCTCCAACGCCACGGGAGGAGTGTGCACGCAGGAGGGCAGGGAGCACGCTCCGTGCCAGCTGCAAGGCCAGTGCCAGATCACCCCACAACTCCCCCTGTGCCAATCCGGGCTAGATCAGAACCGGCTCAGTTTCCTTCAGCCATGGCTCAGGCGTGCCATCTCCCTTCCCAGAACGCTCGCCCCCAGCCATTTATATAATAGCGGGCGTTACTTCCTCTAAGCAATCGAGGTCACTGTTTTGAGGATGGAAACCACGGGGAAGAGAAGGCAACAGCAAGAAAAGAGATCCTGCCGGGTAGGGGGCGGGGGGGGAGGCGGGGGCAAGGCCAGAAGGGGCGTCCCATGGCACAGCGTCGCTCAGCCCACCCACCATAAGCTGGAAGCTGCAGCTGCCCACAAACATGGAGCCACCGTGGGCTCCCCGTGCTCCAGCCCTCCACAGGCTGCAGTGGTATTCAGGGCAGCTGAAGAGGTGATGCTCCAGTGCTGGCTTAGCTTCTGGGACAAGGGGATGCTGAGATTCCTGCACCAGGCTGGCGGGTTCTCCCCCCGTCGTTGCTCCCCTGGGGCCCACAGTTCGTTCAGCTGATGAGCCCCTTGGCACTGGGGCTGCTTTTGGGGCTTGGTACCAGGCACTGAGGCCAGAGCCCGCTGAGGTCAGCTGTCACCTCCCCATGTCCTGGGGCAACCGCACCAGCTTATCTACTTTACAACAAAGTTTCAGCCACTTGACTCAGACTAACCTCTTACCACAAACAAATCCCCTTCCGAAACCTCCTGCATTGCGCCGTCTTCAAAACTATTTCATTTAACCCTGTGCGCTGCATCCAACTTTGTACTACCCTTCAAAAGCGCTCACAAAAAGCAAGCATAAGGGTGCTAAGACTATTTACTCATTTATTAAAAAAGTCTGCACGGCCTCACTTAGAAAACAGCCCCATACTGCTGCCTACCTCTCCTGGAGCACGCAAGGCTCAGCGAGTAATTCAGAGGTACCAAGAGCTCTGAATACCGATCTCCACCTCTTCAGCCTCTTGGGAGAGGAGCAACAGTAAAGGTAAAATTCAAGAAATGCACAAAGCTAGAAAAGCAACAGCAAACATCCCTCCCACCCGAGCAGAGCTGAGCCTCCAGCCCTGGAATCCACCTGGAGAACCAAAGCATCCCAAACATTCCCGGCAGCACCGGGAAAAAGGAAGGAGAGAAGGAAAAAGAAAAAAAAAACAACAAACCCAAAACAAACCCATTACGTAAGTGGAGAAGAAAAGATGCAAAAGAGCAGTAGGCACCAAGGCTGGGTCCCGAAGGGGCGGGCGGGAGAAGCTCGCCTCCCCCGGGAGGCCCCGCGCTGCCCCCGCCGGGGCGAGGCCGGGCGGGCAGGCAGCGGTAGGGGCACCGGCCGCCCCTCCGTCTCCCCCCACCCCGAGACCCCCGGGACGGGCCGCTGCCTCCTTCATGGAGGGAGGGGGGGGGGATTTTTTACCCCCACCGAGACGAGTCAAGTCGCCCCACTGTTTCTGCGAGCGGCCCGAGCCGGGCGGGCTCCGCAGCCGGCGGCCCCACTCACCTGGCGGCGCTCCCAGCCCGCCCCGCCGTGCCGCACCGGGGCGAACCGAGCTGCACCGGACCGGACCGGACCGCGCCGTGCGGCACCGCTCCGGACCGAGCCACACCGAGAAGTAGAGAGCCGAGCCGAGCCGAGCCGCAACTTGCCGAGCCGTGCGGAGCGGGACCGGGACCGGACCGGACCGGACCGGAGCGAGCGGCGCGGTCCCGGCTGCCCGGCTCGCAGGGCGGCGCGGCGCTCGGCAAAGTCCCGCTCGGGCTGGCCCCGTCCCGGCAGGAAATCCCTCCCCGGCCCGGCCTGATTGGAAAAGCCCGGCGGGTTGTGCGGGCTGGGCAGGGCCGGGGCTGCTGTCACTCACCGTGATGCGCCGGCAGATTTGGGCAGGGGCAGGGCCGTGGCAGCCCGCCGCACCGGCACCGCTCCCGCCCCGGGGGATGCCCCTGGGCGAGCGGCTCGCTTTGAACGCGGCCCGGCCGGAGAGCCACCGCGGTCCGGCACCGGCGCCGGGGGGCGGGACCGACCCGGTTGTCCGGGACCGGCCCCGGTGGGAGGTCCTCCGTCCTCGACCCGGAGCTCCGCGACCAGCCCCGGGTGGCGATCCCACATCCTCGACCCGGTGGTCCGGGACCAGCCCCGGGGGCTGATCCCCCACCTTCAGCCCCAGTCTGACCCGGTCAGCCCGTTGCCCCCTCCACCACCAACCACGCTGGCAGAGGGGCTGCACAAAGCTGCTGATGGCACCCACGGGACCAAAATCCACCGATCCCCAGCTGTCCAAGATCCAAATTAATCCTACTCTCACAAAGCACTAAAACCACAAAAAATCGCCCATTTCTGCCAGTCCTCAACAGAAACACCAGAGCCGAGTGCCCCCCCCACCCTGAGCACAGTTCTCTTAAAACAAGAGACTGCCTAATAAAGCTGGACAGCTTTTGCTGCATGATACCACTGGATTATCATCAACTAATCAGATTAAAAACACACAGAGGCTTTGATTTTATTCACAAAGTGCCCAGCCCACAGCTCCCTGGGGGAGTTGCAAAGATCCAGTACTCCTTCAAACCAGGCCCCGAGACATTTCGCCAAATGATGGTTTCGTGAGCAATCCCAATAAGGGGGATCCTCAGCGAGGAGGAGGAACTGACGTTTTGAGACACACCCTGGCTTTTCAGTTCGGGAATAAAGAGATTATTATGCACATCTAATTATAAATGTCAACATTTTATGGCTGCTATGTTGAAGCGTGAAGCTGTAAGTAGCCCTGCTAGGAAGGGCTGTGAAGTGAAAGGTCTTGTTATTCCTCCTGTGAGTTTTGCCAGAGCTTGTAAAGCGCACTGACATTTATAATAATCCCCTGAATTTATGTAGCACCTTTTGTCCTTTTAAGGATCTTAATTAAGCTTTGCAGCTCCCTGAGCGCAGACTAAACCCACTTTGCAAAAGAGGAGCGCAGGCTCTGCTTTGTACAAAATGTGTGTCCTGTTTCAGGCCGGGTAGGACTTTTCTACCCCAATGACCTCCGGCAGCACACCGTTACACCGCAGTAAGGGCATGCCGGACCGATATTCCCACCCAAAGGTTATGCCGCTTCAGTCACACTCTTGTGGTTAAACCTGTGTAATTTATAAGCTTTAAACTCTGGTGTCACACAAGCCTTTTGAATGGAGGGTGCCACTGGAGGGTTTACCCCTATTTACTAGAAATCCACAATTTCTCACCAAACCTTTGAACATTAAACCACGTATTGGCATTCCCAATGCCTTCACTTTACGTCTCTGCCTGCAGGCAGGCAGCAGAGCAGGGATAGGCAGGCAGCAGAGTGGGGATGAGCAGGCAGCGGCCCCCATTTCCTATTGCGTATCTCACAGCTTTCCATCGACTCTTGGAGGTTGAAGGGCTGGTGGGTGACCCCAGCACAAAGACTTGCCAGCCGCTCCAGCCACGTCCACCTTGCAGAGCCCACAGAGCCACCACGATGCTTCTTCCCCTGCGTCCGCAGAGCAGGTGCCAAGAGCACCAACTGAGTTTCCACCGCAGAGAAACCCCTTTAACATTTTGCTACCGCCCTGCACTAGGGCAAGACAAGTGCAGTCTTGGGGGTTTTCAGGGTGCAGGCACCCTCCAGAGGGTGGCCGGCCCTGTCCTCAGCCCCTGCAGAAAGGTGCCCAAGGCAGCACCGGTTCGTGTCCCCCACTTCGGGTGCGGGGCTTGGGGGCTCCCACCTGGGCCGGGCTTCTCGGGTTCGGCAGGGCCCCTGCTCCTGCTTGCAGCTCTTCAGGTCGATATTGCCATCTAGAGGCCCCTGCTACAACGATCGTCTCCTTGCAAAGTATTGGGAAGAAGCGTGTTTTTTTTGGTTTTTTTTTTTTTTTAATTCAATGCAACATTTCAAAGCAGCTTTTTTAGGTTAGGGGTTGAGGGGGAGGAGCAGATTAGTTGCTCCTACAGATGATGTGGTTTTGACTCAAGATGTCACTGCGCAATGCTTTGCCAGCTCTCCCCAGCCCCTGTCTTGGATGGCTGATTGATGGCCGCAGCTCATCCCGGTCCATCTCACAGCCTCAGCAGCTGTGCAAACCCCTCCTCTCTACTCTGAGATTATTTTGAGGATGGGGTAAAAAAACCTCAAAGTGATGCGTTTGCTGCCAGGGAGGGAAGCAGCCCCACTGGCAGGAGCAATGCACGCAGAAGCATCCACAGCAGCTCTGCTGCCAGCACTGGCTCCAGGTGAGGCCGTGGCAGACACAGCTCCAAGATCTGAGAATGCAAGACTCCCACTCCCAAGTCTCACCCATGAAAGCCAAAGTGGGAAAGTCATGGCCATCTCATCCCCACCAAGTGCAAAGGCCCATACCAGACATCCAAAACATTTTAAGTATGTTATGAACCAGCTGGATGGAGATATACTTCTCCCCAGTCAGCTGTGGTTCAGGCTCCTCCTTTTGCTGCTGTTTAAAACCACAGGGAACACACCCAGCTCGACCCAAAGACTTGCTTCTGCAACCCCAAGGCCACCTCTCACAGCCAGGCAGGCGGAGGCTCAGACTGATATGGGAGTGAAGGCAGCTGTGCAGGCAGAGGAGGATTGCCATAGGCAGACAAAGCTGCTTTCTTTGGGTGGGTGTGCAGACACCGCTGCCCAGACACTACTAGTTCAGGGTCAGGGAAGGGCTGGAGGCTGGTACTGCACACCCACGAGGACAACACCACCACAGCAGAGGCTGTGGCAACCCACATTGGCACCACGGTATCTGTCCTGCAGGGAGGAAGGTGGAGGCTGAGGACGAAGCAGCATGAGGAAGAGCCTCTCCCACACTGAATCAGGCCATGGCAGAAAGCAGGTTACTGCCCAGATTTAAAGCCACCCCAGGGAGCCCTTCCTGCAGCTCGTGGCATTCATTCCCACAGCGCCTGGCTCGCTGAGTGCCAAAAGGTGACGGGTGCCCTGCTGCTGGGCTTTGGTCCTGTCCATAAGCAGCCCAGCAAGTCTCAGTCTCATTCCTGGTGCTCAGCAGTCACACCCCATCCCCAGGGATCCTTTCCTGCACAGCCATCCGTCCCCTCCCATGTTACGTCCAGGACAGGCATTTCCCACCTGGCTCAGCACTCCACCTCACTGGCAGCAATGTCAAGGGCAAAGCTGGAGAAGGACGGGGGATCCGGACACACAAGGTGCTTATGTATGCATTTACTCCATCGCCTTTTATAAACCCTCCTGGCAATAGCTGCTACTAGAAGAAGTCCAAGGAGAAAAATTAGGGGGTTTGATCAAGAGGGAGATGCACTGCCCACAAGGAGGAGGAGGAGGATGCTGTGCTCCCAGGGACCAGGCTCTGGCAGAGAAGTTTTTGGGCAGGTTTGGCCTCAGATACCTCCTGCCCCACACCACATGGAGCACAGTCGCTGCCTGCAGCCTCGGGCCGGCCACCGCTGCCAGCAGGGCTTCCATGCCAGGACACATCCCAGCACCAGGCCAGAATCTGGACACAGCTCCATGTGCACATGCCCCACAAAGCTGAACATCAGCCATAGTATGAAAAGCAGCAGTGACTGCCCTTTGCAGAGCTGGTGGTACCTGCTGGTGGCAGACAGCAACATAAACTGTACCTAGAGTTGGCTCTCCAGCAGGTCACAGGGCTTTGGAGGTGATTTAGGAAGCTCTGCTCAGCTACAGTCTTTTACAGCAAAGAAATCCCCCCCCGCAACCTCAGGTAACCAGCCCACGGTTACATCGCTCTGCTGGAGCCCAGCTCCAAGCTCCCTCAAAAAGCAACTCCACAGCCGCAGCTCAAACACGTGCGAGCTGGGAGTTACAGCCTGCACCAGCCTCTGCCCTGGCACGGCAAACCCTGCGCGCACTCCCTTTCCCTGCATCCGCGTGGGAACTCGGGCAGGTGCTGGCACGGGGCTCGATGCAGGAGCAGCCTTGCCACATGCCAACACTCAGCTCCTGACGGACTCACCTCTTCCCGGCACACGTGTGCTGCTGCTCACACTGTCCTCCCCGTCCACCTGCTCTCCTCCTCCATGAGCCTCCCTGTGCTCACAGCCACTTCTTTCTGGTCCTGTGCCTTTCTTTTCTCTCTGTCTCCCTTGCTCAGTCCCTATCTCAGGAAATTAAAGATAATCCTCCCTTTTTTTGCTGCCAGATTCCCTGTTTAACATTCGCTGCATGTGCTTGCACCAATTCAAAACGGGATTAGAGTTTCTGTTGCTTTGATGTCAGTTGGGCTTTGCACTTAAGGCAGAGGGGAAAGAAGAAAATGTCTGTTAACAAACCTCTTGGGTTGTGCCCATTCACTTGCACCCATCCTGGAAATTAAGTTCAGGCACATTTACCTGCAGAAACTGGGTCCCCTTCCAGGATCAACCCAAGGGGAATAGACCGACTCGCAACCCCAGCACCATGGTCCCTGCGCTGGACATTATTCTGCGGAAATGCCCAGCTTCCACCCCAACTCCGTTATCATCCAGCACCGTGGAGGCTGAATGGCTCCCGTCAGGAGAGCCATTTTCTTCCTAGTAGCTGGCATAGTGCCGTGTTTTGGATTTAGTATGAGAAGAATGCTGATAACACACTGATGTTTTAGTTGTTGCGAAGTAGTGATTACCCTAGTCAAGGACTTTCTTTTTCAGCTTCCCATGCTCTGCCAGGTACACAAGGAACTGCAAGGGGGCACAGCCAAGATAGTTGATCCAAACTGACCAAAGGGCTATTCCATACCATGTGACATCATGCTCAGTATATAAACTGAAGGGAGTTGGCCAGGGGGCAGCGATTGCTGCTCGGGGACTGGCTGGGCATCGGTCGGTGGGTGGTGAGCAATTACATTGTGCATCACTTATTTTAAATATCCTGTTATCATTATTATTATTATTTTCTCTCCCTCTGCTGTCCTATTAAACTGTCATTATCTCACAGGTTTTACTTTTTTTTTTTTCCCCTCCGATTGTCTCCCCCATCCCGCGGGGGTGGGGGGGAGAGGGTGAGCAAGCGGCTGTGTGGTGCTTAGTTGCCAACTGGGGTTAAACCACGACAGGGACATATCATTAATCACTGGGAAATCACAACTCGGTGGCTGTCAGTGAATTCTGCAACCTCCAGCTGCCACGCAGCAGGAAGTGTGCGGGCCACCGGCATCGCTCCAATAGAGATCGGGGCTCGGGGCTCCCCACCAGGAATACCCCAAGCCACTCATTTCTAAGGGAGAAGCAGGTGCTGTAGGGTGGCTAAGATGGAAATCTGTACCCTGCTCCCTGTGGCGTGATGCCTGTGCTACAGCACAGTCCATGAATTGGGCATTTCCCTCTACTTCCTCAGGCCTGAGCTTCTCCCTTTGGAGGACAAGGACTTGGGGTTATTTTCACTGGCCGGTACCTCCAACAGCAGTCTGAAGCAGACGAAGAGCATTTTTCTCATGCTGTCTGTGACAGTCTTGCTTTGCCTCCGAGACACGGCTCCTCGAGTCCACGGTGTCCAGACTAGCCTGCAGCACAGTTCAGAGCTAGGGCATGATCTCCCTCATCTCTGCCCTCCACTGATTTCACACCAGAAAAGCACCTTTTACATGGGATTCTCCAGAGCTGCAGCCAGGGCTGGGATCTGATGGTGGGTTCTATTCTGCTTATCCAGGACAGACCTTTCCCAGAGTCTCCAGGGGCTTTGCACGTGGTTTCCGCTGCCTGATGGTCTGGCTCCGTTCCCATCTGAGCTTCACCACACAGGCAGTTGGATCACCTCCGGGTAACAGGCAAGTCTGAGGGCTGCAGAACTGGAGATATTTGGTTGCAACTGGAACCACCCCAGCAGTTTCTGCAGGTTATTTGGGAAAGTGGTTCCACGGATGAGCACAGTCCAGCTGCAGACAGGACCCACCTCCCGGCCCTGTCCCCAGAAAGGCACAGCTGGCACCTGCAGAGCAGAAGTGGGGGCACATCTAAGCTCTCCCTGGGATCTGGCAGCTGTAACCCTTCTGTCACCGGCACCACACCACTGCGCTGCAGCCCCAGCTGGCACCACCACTGCATCAGGCGTCCTCCAGGATTGCCCAGGGACTGGGGGAACACCTCTGCCGACAGCACAGTGTCTAATCCATTTTGCCTGGTGCACGCACACAGACTTGATTAATGCCTGCAATGAGCTCCATCCATCATCGGGGAGTAAAGGAGATTAACTCCGCAGCACGCCTGCCTTGCGTTGATCCCATTCTCCAGGCCTCCTGACTAACGGTGAGGCTGCCTTATCTGTGAGGCCAGGAAACACGAATATCGGGGCTGACTGGGGATGAAGGGAAGCTGCGGGCACCCAGGCTGCAGATGGGGTGCTGCCGGCCTGGCCACAGCACGCTCTGCCATTGGGGCCGTGCTGACGCACCCTTGCTCCCCACACTGCCAACACCATCCTCCATTCCCGTTGCTCCCTCCATTCCCGTTGTTCCCTCCCTCTCTGCACCCTCTGCTCCCTCCTCCCAGCCCTCCCCTGCCATGCTGGCAGGGATAGCTGGAGGGAGAGCAGCAACTGGAGCACTGATGCATCCCTGCAGGAATGCAATGCCGAAAACCAAAGTCTGGGGCTCCATTTACCCTTGATGGTCAGTGGGGAAGATGTCACTCCCCATCCATGGAGGGAATTTGGATGGGGGCCTGGAATAACCTGGGTAAATCCCCTCCCCAGATTACAGGCGAGGCTGCGGCTGACCAGCGCCGCAGAGGGCGGCCGCTCGGCCGGGCTCTTCCCCGAGAGGACGCGCGTGTAAAGTGAATGTGGTGGCTGAGCGGTGCCATCTGGATGGGCTCCAGCTCCTGCCCCTGGCTCGCTGCTGATGCTTCATTAACAGCTCCTTCCTTTCAGCTCCCGTTTCCTTGGCTTCTGCCGTGATCAGCTGGGCTGGAGTTTTGTTGTCTTGGGTTTTTTCCAAGTGGAAATTATTTCTCATTTCTTTTAACAATCAGGACACAGAGAAAGAGACCAGGAGAAGAAGGAATTTCCAGGAGATGAAAGGGCAGGATTAAGGACACAGCCTTCGCTTTGTTATCCCTCTAGTGTGGCTAAGAAATTCCTTTAATTAACTATGTTTTTCTGACGGGAAAGAAACCTGGACCTAGAGATAGGTTTGGTTTCTTGGGTCTGCTGACAACCCCGGCTGCAACCTCAGCAGCCCAGATTCATACACACACATGCTCTTATACAAAACTTAGCACAGTACGTTTCAGTTTGCTTTACAAAGGCACTGTCACCCCAGTCTGGAAAATAAGGCATAAAGGAAAAAAACAGGGACGAGCAAGGCTACCGTGCACAGCACCAGCGGGAACAGGATCCAAGTGCACTGAACCACAGGGCTATGGTGGCTCAAGATGTGGGAAGGGGCCTTTGCGTAGAGGAATAACCCAAGGCAGGAGACAGTAGAAATATCTCCATTGCCTTCTAGATCAACAGCCCTTCTCACACAGCACGAAAAATCGGGGGGAGAGGAGAGAAAGAGGCCCGGTGGCAAACTGGGACATTTAGAAAGCATCGTGCTGATGTAGCTGCATCCTCTACTGCTGCAAAACCCTCCAGGAACTGAGGCAATCAAAAATAACATTTGGGGCTGATTTTTATCCAGATGAACTCTCTCCAAATATTTTAAGACAACCAGCAAAACGGCCAACTTCTGCCTTGTTTAACCCTTCTCCTGAAACCTGCATCGAGTCTGAAAGAAAGCACCATCCCAGAAAACATCTTGTTCTGTGAGCCTGACCTGCAAAACTGGATGCGGTACTGGGTCTGCCCATCCCAGCACCACCCCAGTCACCTCCCTGCACCCTGACTCTGACCTGACCCACTTAGTCTTTCTGCAGCCCGACTTTCTACATAGACCTGGACACGAAAGACCGAAAATCCATGCAGGTTTCCAGAAGGAAGCCTCACCTCCACCTTACACAACAACAGTAAATCCTACCAGGAAAACATCTCACCCGGTCCCTCCGAGAATCCCATTTGCCTTTTTTTGAGCCATGTTGAACAGGAAGCTCACACTGAACCCACGTCTTGCTCCTCTCCCGTCTTTCCAACTAATGAACTCCCAGCTGGTAACAAATGCTGATTGCTGTTGCTGAAATGTCTGTCTCTGCTCTTACTGTTTAACAGCCCAAGGGGCTAAGTGGTTTACCAATTATTGTTTTCATAAGTGAGCATCATTTTACTTTTTCATTATAATTTTAAAAGGTTCCCACCTCTTCCAGTGCCCTCAGCCATTGCCTCCAACCCTGGCAGACGCCTCCGCTCCCAGGAGCGGCACGGGGCACATATGGCTGATTTGCCAGGGGGAAGCGGAGAGGAAAGAAACATCTGGCTGCTCCAGCGACCTGACTGCCAAAGTGAGCAGAGCTTTTCCTGGGGCTTACAGGTCCACATCAGGAGGGCTTCCCGGTCCACATCAGGAGGGCTTCCCATACCATGCTATCACTGCTAACAGCCCCCCTCTCAACACAAGACTTCAGTCTCACTTGTGGTTTATTCCTTATTTATTTTACAGATTTTGTGCTTCTCCACCTCTTCTCCAACCTAAGAATTTCCTGGGAGATGCTGTATCAAACGCTTTACTGGACTTTAGGTAGGTTCAATGTACCGCAGCTCAAAAATTACTGCTTTCCTCCCTCCTGCCCCTGCTCAGAATCAGGCAGCAGGACTGCAGTCTCTGGTTATAAGACACCACCTTTTTTTTTTTTTTCTGATAGCTCTGTCATAAATCCTCATGCTTCTATTTGCAATTTCATGTGACAGCTCTTTCCAGGCACTGACTGGAGTTTCTCTCGTCTCCCTGACTTGAGCCTCTCAGGATTTTTAGTTTTGCTTCATCTTAGATCTGTAATTTCCATTTCCAAGTTCAACATTATTCTCACTGAAAAGGGTGGCAGAGTGCTCATTTTGGTTGGTGCTCATCTTTTCTTGGTCATCAGCCCCCATGCATCAATCCTCCTGCTCTGCCTCCTCTTGAGCCCCGTGCAAAGTTATCTGTGAGCTACAGATTTGAGCCAAAACTTTTTTCCCCTGTTCAGACTCAGAAGGAATTGAGGTTACAGCTACCTCCTCCTTGTGCTAATGCCTGTTCTTGTAAAAGGGAAGCTCAGTGACTAACACCGTACCCTGGGGCAGGATTTGCCTCTCTGGGGGCTCCTGGCTGTTTCTGTCAGATGCCAAGAGCTGCCGGCAGCTTCTTATGCCCGAGAATGGGATCTGCCCATTTCACCAAGCGCACATCCGCATCCCTGACCTCAGCACAGCAGCCACAGACAGCCGTGGAGCCTGCCAACCTCTTGGCTTCCCCGTCACAGGGCAAGCCCTGCTTGGCCCCTTCTCGTTATTTTTGCTTGTGCTTTTGTCTCTGGGATCCTCTAACCTTTAGCAATGAAAACAAAACCACAGAAGGCTCCTGCCCTGGCCTTTAGCTCCCTGTGAGCAACCAGGATGGGCAGAGGCTGAAGGCTAAAACCTCAGCAGCGTGGGACTGGAATGAGCCAGGACTGACCAGGCAGCTCAGACCTGTCATTTCAAGGGCAGGAAGGCTGTGTGGAAAGAGGCAGTGGTCATCTGGTTTCAGATAAATGCCAACTTTGTGCTAATTAATTAGAAATCCAGTGTCGGTAACAAGAGGGTTTAGGTGATTGTTTAGCTAAGTATTCCTGTAAAGCCGTGCGTGACTATCGAGCAGCTAAGAAAGGGAATTCACCCTGCTGTGTTCATTAGAGATGCACACATATAAGAGAAAGCAGAGCCCAGGAGTTGGGAAATCAGGGCTTCGCTTATAGCTCAGTCTCAGGCTACTGCTCCATGTTCATCAATACCAGCTCTGGGCAGTATCGGATCACACGGTAGCACTGATCTGAATCGAATCAAGCACCAAGACATGACAGCAACTTCTTTCCAATCAGCCAGACCATATATGCAGCACACATCTAGAGCGATGACAGCAATGCCTGAGTCACCATCAAGTTGCCTTGACAAAGCTACTCCTTCAAACCTTTGCGTTTTCTGTGTTGTGTTTTTTTTTTTTTTTCTAAATCAAATGACTATATTCAGCACACATCCCGCTGTAGGGATACAAACAGTTGTGCTGCGATAATCATTGCAGGAAGATGGATAAGATGCTGCCTAAGCCAGCACTGTTGTAGAGAGAATTACTGTCAATTTTTGACCTCAAGCTCAGCATGTGGCTTTAGGGAAATTATTTCACTTTGCCACATGACATTTTCCTTCCCTGTAAGTGAGAAGTGACAGCAAAGACTCACTTTCTAGGATAAAGGGAGGGAAAATGGATCAGTAGTTGGAAACTACTTTACCAGTCCTGCCTGAAAAGGGGTAAGTGAGACTGATGTGCAGCTATCGGACACAGACAACAATATTCAAGTACTCAGCCAGTATGGAGGGTTGGTGCACCATGTCTAACACATCCCGAATGAAATCATCCCCACCCCTAAGGCCACTGCAAGGGCAAAACTTCACCCATTAGGCTATTTGATCAATATAAACAAAGACAAAGAGCTAAGCAATAAAAATGCAGAGGCCTGTTCCGTAAGTCTGGAGTTGTGAATAAGGAGACCAGTGACTTAGAGGGGAGGATTTGCAGCTTGGCTTTTAGTGAAGGCTCTTCTCTCCAGACTGCAAATCAGAGCAGTAGCTAGGCGCTAAATAAATATTTAGCAAATGAGAAAGTCTCCATTTAATGAGAAATTATTTGGTGAAACGAGCTAGGGAAATGGTTTCAGTAGCACAGTAACAGAAGCCGGCGCTGCGTTCTGCCCCGTGGGATGCTGTGGTTCTACTCGTGTTGCATAGGACAGGATCTCCAGCTGGGACAGACGCAGGAAATATAACCCATTACTGAGATACAAGAGCCTTTCAGGGTTAAACCCCTGTTAGACCAGCCAGATTCATTCCCTAGTCACAGAATTTGCCTAGCAGCACCTCTGGAAGATTACTATCTTTCTTCATAACAGTGATGTTGCAGACAGGATGGTCTAAGGGTAGTGGTGATGCCAAGTTTGTAGGAAGAAGTAATTTTTTTTCTTTTATGTTCAAGGGCTGAGCTCCATTTCCACACCTTTATCTACATCATTACACTGACGAGATGGCAGTTCCCTGCTTAAATGTTAATTACTATATCTCTCTTTTAAGATGTGTTTTCAAGGGGTTAGTGCCTCAATCTTCCTTGTAATTACATGGAGTGGTTAGTATAACTCCTTGGCTACATCCCAAGGTCCCTTGAGAGCTTGTCCCTGCTGCAGTTTCCAGTAGATGAGCACTCACAGAACTAGTCCTTCAGAGAGATGCTGTCTTCAAGTGTTCAGCCATATAATGAGCCGATTACTGTGCCTACTCCTCCTGGCAACAGCAAGCTCTACACACAGACAGGCTGTGCATCACGAATCGCTGCAGTTAATATTCCTCTCCTCTCTATCCCTTCAACTTGGTGGGGCTGGTTTTAGAGAGACCAGGCCCTGTTTGGGGCAAGAACTTCCATAGATCATTGATGCAGCAAAAAGGGAGAACCAAACCTTGTCAAAGTCTGAATATAAAAGTCCAATAATAAAACAGTCTCATAGCCATGCTGTGAAGTGAATCTCAAGTGCTGAGCACGGCTTTGTCGTTGCAGCTATGACATGTGTGCATCGCGGATGGAGCATCTGTGGTTTATCATGCCCCTATCGCTGAGAAGAAGGAATTACAGCTTCCTCAAGTGCAAGGCAGTTTCTAAGCGAACAGCAATATTTGAGATTGCAAATCAAAAATAATGCTGTGCTTTAGAAACTGCTAAATTTAAATGTCAGGTTCTTTCTTTGAAAGCTATAAGATAGCTGGTTCCTCTCCAGGGAAAGTAAGTAGGAGCTTGTTGACACAGGGAAAATATTTGGCATAGCAACTGCCCACCAATTTCCCGTGCAAACACTCATACTCTGTACTTCAAGACTAGATTAAGCAAAATAGCAAAATTACATGAACGTACTCACTGCAGAGGACAGCACCCTGTTCACAATAGCTCTCCTGCCTTAGCTCCATTATCCCAGTACACAAACCATAGCTTGCTTTGCAGTAGTAACCCCATATAGATGAACACTAAGATTTGCCCAAGATGTGAGAAAAAAGGATCTTTTAAGAAAATATTAAGTGACTGAGAAACACCACCAAGCTGTGCAGGTTCAAAACTGCCTTATATACCATAGATATCTGCCATGGAAAAACCTCTCGGGCAAATCACTGACTGAGGCAACTCCAGAAGCTCAGCAAAATCCTCCCAGCACAGCAGACAAATTGTCCCCAGCCTGTCTCCAATTCCTAAGAGCTACAATGCCTGGGCAAAGCATGCTCCAGATTTCTGTCTACTGCTGGTCCACTAGAGGACAACCTAATAATGATGAACTCCTTTGGCTTACATAGTAAAAGGCCCATACTGAAAATGCTGCTGCCAAATCTGGCTTACAGCCCATGCTGGGATAGTTGCTGGCATGTGTGCTAGATCTCATTTTTAATGGTATAGATTACGTCTAGTCCCGACTGATACAGCCTTATGAAGCTCCAAAAAATGGCCCCTACATTTGATGCCAGCCTTTGCAACTACAGAGAAAGAGACAGAAGCGAGGGAGATTTACAGACAGACGTAGTTTTTATAAAGCAAACCCTATCCCCTACACTGCACTCGATCACAGACAAAAAGCTGCCTGTTGCTGCTGGTTTTCTTGCAGACTTCTGACATGATATCATGCTTTTTCAGTGCAGGAAATGCTCACAGGTACAGAATGATTCTTTTGCCCTGGTAACGTGATTTATCAAACCATAATGGTGAAACCCAACTCGTGTATAAACAGTGGGCAGGAAGCACAACAAAATCATCAGCTCAAAGCCACAGAAAAGAACAGGCTACTGCTCTGGGAAGGCACAGAAAAAGAGCAAAGCAGTTTCTCAAAACCCAAGAGGGTTCTTGCCTAGTATTTTTAAGGCCAAAAAAATAGAACACAAATAAAATCTGAGCGAGCAGTAGAGCTAATTTCTGGATCTAGGAAGCAAATGAGCTGTGGCAAGAAGTGGAACAGCAGAAAACAGCAGAGAATTAATTACAAGTGAAGTGTCTCAGGTTGGGATTAGAGTTAGAAGGGTCAGAGGGTCAAAGCAACAGGGTTTTCAGTGGGTAATTTGGTGCTTTGACATCCCCCAACCCCACTAGTGGGGACGTGCCCGTGCCTCAGGGATGAAGCGAGGCACTGCCCAGCCCCCGGCCAGGAGTCGGCCCCCTCCCACTCGAGGAGGGCAGCTCCCCTCCAGCCCTGCTCAGCACCGGCATTCCCTCCCACCCGACGGCGGTGGAGGGATGCTCTCAGACGACGTGGCTGGCAGAGTCAGCTGCTCTTTGATGTCAGTACCTGCTCCGGGCTCGGCGGGGCGGGAGTGGGCGAGCGGAGCGCAGCATAGCCGAGCCGCAGCCGCTGCTCGCCGGCTGCAGGAGAGCTCCTGCCTCCCACACCCTGCCCGGCCCCAGCCCGCCACGGCAGGGAAAGGAGGGGGCCCAACCCCATCGCCGCAGCGCATCCACCGAGGGAACTTGCCCAACTTTCTCCATCCCTGCCATGGCCCCCGCCAACTCCTCCCGCAACTTCTCCGCTCCGGAGGCTCGGAACGGCTCAGGTGAGCAGGGGCGGCGCGGGGAGAAGGCGCACTTCCTCGGCAAGGCGCCGCGCTGGGGCCGGGGCAGGGGCGCGGAGAGCTTTGCGGGGGAAAGTCCGCCTGCACATGCCTCTTTCGCGGCTCTGCAGCGCTGAGCCCGGTGCTGCTCGTGCTCCGCAGGGCTGCGGGACCGGCCGGGACCCCATGAAGTGGAAGAGGCTGAGCGCAGGGGCACGGCCCTCCCCAGCACCCCACCTCCGGGCTGCCTGCCCGGGCGAGCCGCCTTCAGCACCCGAGGGCGGACAGCTCCGGGCCCCTAGCGGGGCGGCACACGGCGGGCGTGACGGGGCTAACGCCCTCCCGGGGGCTGAGGAAGGTCTCCGGGCCCCAGACCTCCCTCCCGGGACACCGTACAGCACCGAAATAAAGCCCGACCACCGCCGCTGGCCCCAGTGGCTTGAAGCAATTTGCTGCCTTTTGGCTGTGAGACAGTAATAACTCCAGCAGCCTATTGGTCTTAGCTGCAGAGAAGAGATGAACCAGCCCAGGTAGACAGGGAGGGGAACAAGGCACAGAACATGAGACATTGCTGGAGGGGGAAGCAGAGATTCCCACCACTCTCCTGTTTCCTCCATGCTACCACTGTTCCCAAATCAATGGTTTAGGGTCAGGCAGACCAGTTCTCAATGGTAGAAGTTGGTGAAACTCTTCAAGAGAAGGCGTTTTATATATGGTCTTTGACTCCCTCTCCACCGGCATGTCCTTCGTAAACTGAAAGTGTGCCTTAGGTGCTTCCTTCTGAAATGCAGTAAAGACATAGTTTCTTATGTATCTGGGCATGGCTGAGGACAGCAATCACCTTAGAGAAAAAAAATTTAGGCTAGGACTCATTCAGTTCACATAGTGCAGTCCCCTTTGGGACTTTTAAGAAGAGTAACAGGGCAGCCACAGATCTACAAGCAAGGACAAATCAATGCCTGAAGTAGCTGTTTCAGTAAACAAAGTACAGCCACTTGGATGTGCACAGAGGCAGCACTGAAAATTCAGATTCAGCCATATCTCAAGATGAAAGAGGCTTTAGAAAAGAGATAACTTTTGAGTATTTGATAGTCATGCACTTCTGACTCCTGCCCATAATACAAACATGGACTACAGCTTCACACTAGCTTCCAGCTAATAACACCTGAAAGTCCTGCTTGTACAAATACCAACAGCAGGGAAGACGCTACAGACTAACTGTCACACGAAGCCTTTGAGCTTGCACACATTCTGCTCTAAGGCCAGCTGGGCTCATTCCAAATGTTACAGGGTCACCATGAGCACTCTATTGATTATATTGCAGGAAAAGGTCATTTTGTCCCAATTACCAGCTAACCAAGTGGCCTTTATGATTCACTCAAACAATCCATTCCCACCACATTCATAACAAAGTTTGGGGCTAAAAGAGAGAAGTGCAGAACTCATAATAGCTACATGCAGAACAGCAGGACCACAGCCTTTGTCTTCCAATTTTGAGTCTGCCATCTTCCAGCATTACAGAGTTGTGAGATCTGTTTGGATGTTCAGGAGATGCACAGGCTGGATGCTGAAGAGTAAGTATCAGGTCTCAATAGGGTGCTGATGACAGCATGTTATCTACCAAAAGCCATGTAACACAGGGCATTTCCTTGCATTAATGAGCAGCCAGGAGGAACAGGGACCATTTAAACCCCCACAAATGGTCTGGACCAGGCTTTTTTGTCTAATCAACAAAGACTGGCTTTCACCTACAGGCCCCTGCTTCATTGGCTGCTTTCTGGCATCTGCATAGAGGCTTTCTGATAAAGTGATGTGGCAACAGCTCTACTGGATTCTGACCTTGGCCTTGCTTATGCCTAAGCTGGCTGCTTCCTAGTGCCAGCAGGACTGAGGCAGTGGCAGCTCATCACATCCCACTTCTAAGAGCACTGAAATATTACATACAGTTGATATGGCACACACTTTTCCAGCCACAGGCCAGGCCAGAGATGTAGCCCCAGTTATCTTACCAATTCAGTCAAGCTTCTCTGTCACACCAAAGTAAATCTGGAGAAGTTTGTACTCAAAAATGCTAGAGGTCAAAGTCAGCAAATACCACCTCAGCAAACAGATACCACTTTGAGCAGAGACAACACCCTATGAGTATCTGCTGTTTCACTTAATCTCATTTTCAAGATTTCCCTAGGGTCTGTTGGAGGAGACCTCCCCACTTCTCCTACAGGTGCAGGCTGCTAAGGAGATGGAATAGTACAGTGACTAGAAGCATTACCAATTAATGCCACATTGAATCATCTGCAATTCAATGAAAGACACATGCAGTCTAGGCTTAGGGGCTGTCATGCATGTCTTTGTAACAGCCACACAAATAACTCGCACAAAGCCTTCCCCTAGAAAAAAAAAAAAACACAGGTCCCCCAGGAGAGGAGTCATGAAATGAAATGAGATTTGCCTCCGCTGAGAAAGTGATTTAAGACTCCATCACAAACTGCACATGGCAGTCTTGCAGAACAGAGAGCACCACAGTCAGTGCCTTAGATGCCACCTTCTGTGCCCAAGAGCAGAAATCCCTGTTGGTTGGTGCTGAGGGCTTGTGGCTTCAAAATATGATTTTAAACCTGGGCTGGGGACAAGGCAAATGTGAATTTGATTATTTGGGCCTCCCAACCCAAACAGCAACAGTCAAGCATCAGTGCTAATAAGCTAAGTGTTATCAGGCAAGAATTTTGCCTTGGAAATCTGCCTACATCCAGAACCCAGAGACAGAAGCTTTGAATCATGTTTTTCCTCCATGTACAACTAGAGCATTCCCTGTTGAAGGGCCACTCTGAAACATACTCCCAAAACCCTGTCTGGCCACATACCTGGATTTCTTTCTGGAAAAGAAACTAGAGAAAGGGAGAGGGGCAGGGAAGGAAGATGGAAAGGAGAGCATGCTCTGGCCTAACCTTGACAACAGAGGTGGGACACAGCCAGGGTGCAGTCCCAGATCTCACAATACAGATAAGCATTAGTTATCTGCCTGCATGGTCAATGAACTCTGTCTCATACTATAAAATAGATAAACCACTCAACAGACAAGCTGAAGCTTTCTGACCACAGCTTGAGCATTGACTATATCCAGATTTTGGCACCCACATAGAGGCTTACTTCTGATGTGGAAAGCACCAGCTGCTTCACCCACTCCCCTCAAAATGGCTGGACACCCAGCACTCCCTGGAAGAAAAGTTACTATCCACTCCCTATCAGATACTGGCAAGTGCAGAGGCACACCAGCCTGATGTTAGCCCCCCAAAAAGAGCTGGGGAGATTCAGGTCAGGACAGAATTACATCAGGAGAGCTGAGGAAAGATGTCTACACAGGGCCAGATTTAGGTGGTGTGCTGCGTGCATTGGGTGTCGGAGGAGGAACGGTCAAATCCCCAGCTAAGCCTCTCCAAGTACAGCAGAGGGTCTTAAACATCATTCCAAGCTACATCTTTGAGGGAGATCCAGCTGCAGGACAGGGGAAGCACACAGATATGTAAAGAGGTTGCCTCTGGGTTGCACTCACGGCTTTGGTTTGTTTTGGCAGTAGCAGAGAAGCCAGCACCCTACACCAACGTGATCATGCCCAGTCTCTTCAGCATCATCTGTTTCCTGGGCATTGTGGGGAACCTCATTGTCATCTACACCATCGTCAAGAAGAAGAAACTGAGATGCAAACAGACCGTGCCTGACATTTTCATCTTCAACCTCTCCATTGTGGACCTCCTCTTCCTCTTGGGCATGCCTTTCCTCATCCACCAGCTCCTGGGCAATGGCTCATGGTACTTTGGAGCTCCCCTATGCACCATCATCACCGCCCTGGACACCAACAGCCAGATCACTAGCACCAACATCCTTACAGTGATGACGCTGGACCGTTACCTGGCAACTGTCTACCCTCTAAAATCTACCTACGTCCGGACCCCATGTGTTGCAGCTCTAGTTATCTGCTTGGTGTGGCTCCTTTCCTTCCTAACCATCATTCCTGTGTGGATGTATGCAGGTCTTATGCCTCTGGAGGATGGGACCGTCCGCTGTGCTCTCTTGCTTCCCAACCCAGAGACTGATATCTACTGGTTCACCCTCTATCAGTTCATGCTGGCATTTGCTGTGCCATTGATTGTGATCTGTGTGGTCTATTTTAAGATCCTCCAGCACATGGCCACCACTGTGGTCCCATTGCCCCAAAGAAGCCTCCGGGTACGTACCAAGAAAGTCACCCGCATGGCAGTTGCCATCTGCTCTGCCTTTTTTATTTGTTGGGCTCCCTTCTACATCCTCCAGCTGGTTCACCTCGGCATCGACACACCATCCATGGCCTTCTTTTATGCCTACAACTTTGCCATTAGTTTGGGCTATGCCAACAGTTGCCTCAACCCCTTCCTCTACATTACCCTCAGTGAGACCTTCAAGCACCAGTTCTTAGTGGCCATCCGCCCCGCAAAAGAGCCACGTCGCAACAGCAGCTCTGTCAACAACAACAGCATGACAGAGGCCAGTGTATGTCTAAAACTGGCACCAGAATCTACGCAGCAGACTCAGTTTCTGGAGGACTTTTCCCCACGTTCACTGCCTGTGACTGTGGCTGTTCACTAGGGCACTCTGAAGTGACCGCAGCAAAAAGCCTTCAGATCCATAGGTTAATGGAGAGGCAGAAGCTTCAGGCAATTCTTGGTGAAGCGTATGAACTACAAGCTTCCACCTCCAAGTGTCCAGGTGCCTCCCTTTTTCATTGCAGGGCTCTGCTCCTACACTGCCCTTGGCCTATGAGATGCTGCATACCACTGCTTCTTTCCACTCCTGCACAGGAGGATTCTATCACACAAGACACTGGGCCCCCAAAAAGGATGGATAGAAAAGAGAAAAAGGATGGGAAGAGGATTTCAAGGGGGACTGTTCACCCTGGAAGAGTAAAACCTCTATCAACAACATTGCCCAGTGATTCCCCACCTCTTGGCCTGACCAGGATTCCTAAGCAGCATGCCAATATAGAGCTTCTTTATTCAAAACTTGAACCTTTGAAACACAACGTCATATATTTATTTTTGGTAAGAAATCTGACCTTCAAACTTTGATGGCTGTGCTCATATCCTAGAAGCAAACAGCAGTCAGGGGCCAGAAGTCTCACCCAGGTCTGCCACCTTGGCCATTTGGTCCAGCCCCATCCAGCTCCAGTGGGCTGTATTGTTTGGCAACCAAGACGTTTTCAAGAACTGGCTAATTTTTATGCTCATCCTAAATATTTCAAGCAAAATCAGGCAGACAATTGCACTGCTTCAAGGGACTGCAAACAATTCTCAGAACTACTGCTGCTAACACCAGATTTGTGGCTTTTCATGCCAGTGAGCCTATTTTCACACTGCTAGTTCCTCATGCTGCTCTTGTGCCTCGCAGTCTGCATGGCCATGGGGGAACCCCAGGCAGAGGATTTTAAACA
The DNA here is from genome assembly GCA_013401315.1 of Balaeniceps rex. NCBI lineage: Eukaryota > Metazoa > Chordata > Aves > Pelecaniformes > Balaenicipitidae > Balaeniceps > Balaeniceps rex. The sequence goes on from VYZW01033260.1 coordinate 140,201, forward strand.
TGACTAAAAACACAATGTGCAGAGATCTGTGGAGTGAGAAAACGTGAAAAGGCAGCTCAGAGGAAGCGGAGTTGCTCATGCAGCTTCCTCAAAATAACAAATGCTTTACAAAGTCAAAAGAGGAAAAATTAAATGTCTGTGTTTTGTATACGCAGCTTTAACAGTCGGAGATTAGGAAATAATTTTGCTCATTACAAAGACTAGAGAAAAGACTGCACAGACCAGCTAAATGCGGGGGATTACACCGATAGCACGCACAGGGCTCCCAGGGGACTGTGCAGGCGTTGTTAAACACCTTGTCAAACATGGAGGAACCGGTTACTGTAGATTAATTTAATATAAAGAAGAATTAAAAACATCAAACAGCACAAAAGAATTTGTTACCACGCTTATGGTTTCATGCTGCCAGCCACCCACAATGTACGCAGAACAGAAATTCAGCCTTACGCAGCTACACAGCAAAACTGCGTCACCTGCACAGGACTTCCCAAGCCACACACACACAGATGCACCTAGTGCACACACACCACGCTCACAGGTATAAGTACAACCAATACTTCAGTCTACACCCCGTAGAGAAACACAGCCATTCACTCACCTCTGGTGATCAAAGCAGGCTGGTGTGCAACACCAGCACTTTTGACATCATCAGATGCAGCGTGTTGCTTTTCGAGTCATTGAATAAACCTCATAGCAGGGTCTCTTTGTATTTTCACTCCAGGCTCTATCAACCTGCACCCACTGCAACAGCACATCCACACTGCGACTGTACAGTAGCTTGTCAATTTTTCGCCCCTATTTCCCTGGGCAATAAAGCCAGACACATACATTTCAAGCTTTACGACTTTAAAATCTTTGCCCCATTTTAACTGCCATGAATTTTCACCTGTGCTGGTGTTCATGGAGCTGCTTTGCTCTTTGGTCGGTAGTCTCCCTGAAGGGCTCGGGAGCGAAGGTCGAGGAAGATGTGTGCTGTGCCAAGCCAGACTTGCTCTCAGGACAAGGGAAGCTATTGTGTTACCTTTCTCCCATAACGAAGTTAAGGGGAGGACTGGCATGCTTCTCTGTGAAACGAGATGGTAACGGTTGGGTGGGTTGTTTTCCTCCTTTAATACCAGCAATGAGGAAAGCATGAGGGAAGTGAAAACAGACTGAGTTGTCAGGGCTCTCAGAGAGCAGCACATTGAAGATATTATCTTGCTTACAGTAAAGGTGTTTATGGTTGAACTAGTCTGTTCCTGTCTGAAGTGAGTCAGTCTGACCCAGTGTGGCCAAGGCATGTGCTAAAAACTACGGGGGCACTGTGGGCTAACCAAGAAGGGTGGTCAGCACTAGCTGGTACAACACTGGAAAGGGTCTTTGTGGGGTAGACCTTTTCCAGATCTCATCACACTGAAGCCAAGGCACAGTACCCAGGCATCTTCCCAAGTTGAAGTCCTTTTAGATCTCATTTACGTGAGGGGGAAAGCCATGCTAAAGAGAGCTGGTCCCAATACTGGGGACAATGCTTCCCATTTAGCTGGTGTCCCAGCAGAGGCAGCTGCCCCCTCCCACCACCCTGCAAAGGCTCATGGTTTCCATTCCCTTATGTTCCTCCTGCCTATCCCCAAGGGGTTTCCTAGTCCAGATATCTAAATGCTTGCGGTGGGGTCCCCTCCCTTTCCATATATACCCATAAAAGCTGTGGCAAACACACCTCAGGAAGACAAGGATGCAGATACCTGTGGATGTGCTGGGAGGTTGGGAAGAGAGGTACAGACAAAGGAAACTAGCAAAGAACACAGACAGCTTTTGGCCATCTTCCCTAAATCACCCCAAAGCACAGGGCAAGATGAACAAAAGCCTCTCCTTTGAACACAAACCTTTTGATCAAAGGCCTTCAGAGGTGTCCCCCTACCTAAGGGGTAAGGTAAGGACTTCCAGTAGCTATACAGTCTCTCTGCACCTTGGTGTGACCTATTCCAAACATCCTACCCCTTTTCCCTATTTTTCAGAGCTGGCTTTGTTAAGTTGGAGAGTCTCTTGACGTTCTGGTTTGTGTTCAGCTTTACCTCTTTGTCTGTTCTGCTTTTTGTATTTATTATGTGATCCCCCCGTCTCAGTGCCTTGGTTACTGATTGCAGAGCCTGAATAAAAGGCATCGCTAAGTAGAAAAGGACACAGCTACTCATGCAGAGATAGGCAGCTGAAAGTGCTGCGAGGTCAGTCGGAAAGGCACGGTGAGAAGGCACAGAGATAACATAGAGTGTGCCCCTGCAGTCCTGCCTCCCATACGCAGCCCGTCGTCTCTCTTGTTTGAGAGAAACTAAGGGAAATCCAGCTAAATAACCAGGGGGAAAACCACCCCAAAATGAAAGGGTGGTAGACAGAAACTATTCAGTCTAGTTGTTTGGATCAACAGCCTGCTGTGCTGGATGAGACAAATTTCCTTGGCTCTTTTTGCCAGCACTTTTCCCCGTGTGTTCGCAAGCTACCTCATCAGACAGCAGCAAGACAGATGGGTTCACTCTCCACCCCCTCCTCTTCCCATCCTTGTCCTTAGAGGTGCGACTGAAGCCACATGTCACAGCTCTGCTCTTGATAAACTCTCACAAGGGGCAGATGGTCCAGTTACTTTTACTCCTACTTTTCCAGCTAGCAACAGAGCCCTCCTTGGCTGGTTGCTGCAGGATTCAGTCCCTGGCTCACCCTTCTCAGTTACCTTTTCCACTATCCATATCCCTGTGTCCACACCAGGCAGTAAAATATACTCCTGCCTTCCCCAGTCACAGCTCTGCCGAGCCAGCCCTAAGGACAAGCTGGAGCTGAGGTCCCCAAAGCCCTGCTAGGCAGCAGGCTGGTGACATCCTTCACCGGACACCCTTTTCCACCTGAAGTCTCTGCACAGCTAAACCTGCCCAGGAGAAAACTGCAGTCGTGATGGGAGTGAGCACAACACTGGTGGCTGCCAGGTGGGGAGGAGGGAAAGGTGGGGTGACTCACTGGCCCCTGGGACACAGCCAGAACCTGACTAATCGTGTTTCATCAATCCTCCTGGGCTGCTAATTGGACGCATTTCATTCAACAGACTCACCAGTGGGAGAGGAGCCACGCGGCAGGTACAGATACGTTCCCAGCCCACTCGCTTCGCATTAGTCCTCCTGCCAGATGCAGGGACCACACAGCAATGCCCTTTCTCGCTCATCTCCTGTTAGCAAAGCAACACAGCTAAACCCTTGCACCCCCCTGCAGCCTTTCCACTTGCTCCATTCCTGCTGTGGGGCTGGGGAGGGGGCAGCATGCAGTCTCACCAGCCAGTAGAGAAGTACAAGTTGGGGGGGTGGGAGGTGTCTCACCTAGAGCCTCAATCTCCCACAGGAGGGCTCTTCCAGCAGACAGAAGGCCTTCAGTGCCTCCAGGCAACAGAAGATGTATTTTGAATCTGTATTTATAGGGCAGCATTTGAGCAGGGAACTTGCTGCACCACTGGAAAGAAAACCTTTGGTAAGAGATGCAGACCCCGATTGCAGGAGGGCATGAGAAATGATACCTGCTCTTAGAGCCTCTGTGCCCTACCCATATCCCATTTGGGAAACAGCTCCTACAATCGTACAGGATCTAGTAGTTGTTCCTCTCACAGCATCTTTCTACCAGTATGGTTGTGTTGACTGTGGAAATCATCACTCACTCCTGATTGCCCAGTCTGGCTCACAGGAGAGCAGCAGCACTGGCTTCTCCTGAAGGGTAGAGCTGGGCTTCAACAACTGCAAAGTTACACTTGAGAATTGGCTTCAGTATGAGATGTGATGGTGAACATAGAGTGGTGCTTCATAAGCCCTTCTGGACATGCTGAGGACAAGCACATTAGAAAAGCCTCCAGGGTTGTCAGCTCAGTACCTTTCACCAACTCTAAATGCTGCAGCCTGATGCTGGAGTAATGTCAATGCTCCCTGGAGTCAAGCCTTTGTATGAAGGATTCCTTCTCCAAAGGCAGACTACATCAGCATTACCCTCCTCAAGCACAGCAGCTGAACAATGCAAGCACCACTGAAGGCTCAAGGCCCAGTCTTGCAGGTCCATACAGGGTTAATCCCTTGGAAATGAGAGCCAAGTTCAGCTGCTCATCACACCAGGGTGAGTTTGAGTTTACACCACAGCAGTCAGTGGGTTTTTAGCACAAGGAGCAGACTCTACCCCAGGTACTGAGTGCATGATCATCTGGCACTGTATGAGAAAAGGAGATCTGCAGGGTCTGGCTCCACAGAAACACCTTTGGGGCAGTGACTTCTCCGAGCTCCAGTTAAACAGTGACACACACAGGTTTTGGTTTAAGCCTTAAACCTTATTTCTTCCCCTTAAAACTAAATTAACAGATGAGTCAGCCCTTCCCTCCAACCTGTGCTCTTCTGTCCCCTGCAGGTTTCTACTCACAGTGTAGGCAGGCTGAGAGTCAGTGACATCATTTTAACTATTCTGGTGTTTGGTTATTATTATATTGCCTTTGCTAAGTCTGAAGGAGCTCTTACGATTATCTTCCTACACATGCTGCTGAAGGCACAGCAGCTTGGTGACACTGGGCTGCCATGCCCTGCTCCACCAGACACTTCAGAGGAGAAAGCAGAGCTCTCCTTAGGCAGCCGCAGCAAGGAGAAAACTCCTGCCTCACCCAGGAGCAGTGCTGCTTCTCACACCCACATCCCACTGCAGGCTCGGGAATGCAGTCGGGTACCTTTTCTCCCATGGGGCTTGACCCCAGAAAGCCAAACACTAACATTTTGGCATAGAGCACTCGGTAAGGATAAACATGGTGGTGGAAACAGTGGGTGAAGTTAGCACTGGTGAGAGCTTCTTAAAGCTCTTATTGAAATTCCGTTAGGAGATTGGCTCTTGGAGGTGCACCTTCTCCAGCAGCCAGGTCCCTCCCACTAAGAAATGGAAGCAGGTTTTGAAAGGAACAGGCTGTTCACATCAGGGCTCCCTGTCCTCCTTCCTGCCTGCTCATAAATGAAGACTCTGGATTTCAACTTGCACAAAGCATTTTAGGGATTTAAATCGCCCCCCCCCTTTTTTTTTAAAGGTTAAGTCATTATAACCTCCTAGACCATAATCCCCACCTTAGACCTCCAAGTGCTCTGGCAACGTAAGTTTATTGTGTATCAACAGGGAAACCACTTCAGAAGGGAAAGAGTAAAATGCCACCTCTCAGAATAAGAACAAGTTGCCCGTCCTTCGCTTTTATTCAGGTCCAGATACTTCTCCCCAGCCAACCACCGCCACTGAAGAAAGCACATAAATGTTCGCTCCCAGGCTGAGACACGTTGTGCTGAGCTGCGGCCCCCAGCCAGTACTGACACAATCTCTAGGTTTAAGAACACAAACACTGGCAGCTCAATGATAATGCACCCATTTGCTGGAATTAATATTCAGTCTTTCTGCAGCACAGGAAACATCAATTGTTCAGTGTGAAATAAATTACGCATCTTTCTTGGGGGGATTTTAATGAGACCTCCCCCCCTTTTCCTGACACTCTTAGACTCAGGGTAAAAGAAAAAAGCAAAACAACATTCCAGCATCTCTCCATCAACCTTGCATCATAATGGCCCAATCAGGGTAATTAGGATGTCTCCTGTGTGCTCTGGGAGGCTTTACAAAGCAAATCCAGCCTGCTGTTCATTATACTGCCACAGCACAGCTAATTACTCCTGGGTTTAGAGGGAAGGGGAGCAGACCACCTTTGTATGCAGTCGGGAAAAGGGCTATGCTGAGTATAGTCAGGTTTTGGCTTTACCTCTGGTCCTACTAGAAGATCTCCTGGTACATCGAAGGCTACAGGATGGAAGAGGCTGGTCTGGGTAGTTAGTTCTTAAAAGAACTAGCATAAGGATCTATGTGCCCCAGAGACCTCTTTATTTCTCTTCAAACTCCTTTGGAGCAGAAGGGCAGCCAGGCATCTGACTGAAAGACTGAACAGAAGATTATAAACCAAGCTGTAAACATGGAAGCTGTGATGGACACTGCTGAGAGTCTGCTGGGGGCAGACACAGGGCAGCTGTTGGACCAGGCTCCAAGTGCTCTGCTGTGTTCCCATATCACATCTCCCTTCTGCACACACATGGTCTAATTCACTTCTAGAACAAGAGTTAACCCAGGAACCTGCCTTAAACAGCCAAACACATCCCATGACCAAACTGACATGCTAAAGGGGTACAAGTACCACCCAGCCTCACTGCCCTCTCTGACCAGCACCCATGTTCAGGCAGGTATTTAATCCCTTCCAAAATGGGACAGCACCCTACACACTGCACACATGCATCCAAGAGGTTAACACCCGTTGGGCAATTGAATGGTCCGTGATCGCACAAGGAAACAGGCCAGTTGCACAGGCAGCCTCAGACCCCCTTTATTGCATGACCACGGAAGGAAATCCAGTCTGCTCTCACACCACTGCCTCCACTGAAGTTAATGACATGGGATTAGAGAAAAGCCAAGCAAAACAAGGTCTGAGTCATGCCAGAAGCTTCTTCTGTGGCTGCCCAAGAGTGGAATTTGACATCTTGAGGCTCTGATTTCACCACCAAAACGAGCTGCCAAGAAGGAAAGCTGACATGTTGCTGTCTTCTAGTTCCTCGAGTCTAATAATCTCAAATGCTTTACAAGTATTAATGACCCAAACTTCAAATGACGGCTAGAGACAGGAGAATAGCGATGACCATTTTATCCGTGGAAAGTGTAGGCCGTTATCTCAGATAAAATCTACAGTACTGCTGAGAAAAGCAGCTGCTTATCTTGACTCTGTCCTTTAGTACAGGAAAGGAAGCCAGAAAAGAGTAGTGGATGATTCAAGAAAAGACAAAGTTACCAGAAACACTTGAGTCTGCAGCATTACAGGTGACAGATAAAAGCTGCAGTGCTGACAAGCCTGCGAGTATCAGGGACCGGGCAGATCAGCCGAGCCTTGATGTATTAGAGACAGGACATAACCTCTATTTCTTTAATCTCCCCAAATCACTTCATTGTACTAATTCTTTAAAATATGCTTATCCCAATAGCTGCAAAGATATCAGATTCATCCTGTGGGCTGGGAGAGATGACCCAGCAGTGCGAGTATTGCTTCAGACCTGTATGAGATTAGCTAAGTGACATGCGGCTGACTTACAGAATTACTAGCAGAAAACAAGTTTCTGTAACCAGTAACAAGGCTGCGATACATTAAATCTGTCATGACTGTTTTTCAGGAGTGTTTAATCCCTTGTTTAAAGATGAACCATCAATACTAATGAACTGCAATTGTGACAGCTCAGTGCAGAAGCTCAAATTTTAAATTCTGTATCTGACTGTTCACATGGTAAACTGACTTAAATAATGCTACAGGAGCATCAGGTCTTTGTAGGAATTCTTTGACCCTTTTGCTGCTGTACTAGGTATTACAAGTGTGATGGAAGGCCTCAGAGACAACACATGCAGTTCACAAAGTTACTATCTAAGCAGCAGTTCATATTTTGGAACCTGTTTTCCATAAAAACCCTGCAGAAACTAATCTGTCTGCATTTATCACATTCCCCAGAACACAGCCATCTCGGTACAGAAAGCAGCACGACACAGTCTAGATATTGCAAGCTCTGGAGAAATGGGATTTATCAATAGAAACCTTCCATTGCAGCTCCCATGGGAAGAGCTATGGGTTCGGTTGTATCAAGATACCTCACCAACATCGAGTCACGAGCAGAAAATCCACATCACATTTCTCCCCTTGCAGGCAGCTGTTGGGTGATGTCTGTCAACTCATTTGCAAAGGAAGCTTTGAACATGTGTCTCATTTTGAAACAAGCAACAAGTCCACATCACAGCTGGAGAAAAGCTGCTTTATCTCACCCTCCCACCAGCTAGAATGGGATAACTCCTGAGGATATCAATCAAGTTCTAAGCAAATTCCTCAGTTCCTTTACTCTGCTCCTTCCTTGCCTTGGTGATGGGCTAGGAAAGGGCAGTACTCTCCAAACTGGGTTTGACTTGTAAAGCACTGCACAGAAGGAGGAATCTGGGGATGGCACTGGTGGCGGTGAGGGGACAAGAGCTGGCTCCTGCAGAACAGGGCACCAAGAAACAAAACTCAGCTTAAGATTAGTCTTTCAATCAAACAAGCCTGACTCCTGAAAGGGGAAAGCTGATATATCTCAGGGTAAAGAAAGCTTTGAGAAATATGGAGTGTAAAGGCCAATAGAAGACTACAGAAGTTTCTAAATAAATATTCCTTTTAACTAAACAAAAGGATGCAGCAACAGAAAAAAAGGGAAAAGGCCAAAACAAGTTTGGTCCTTGCAAAATCCAAATAGGGACTTGTGACTTGATGCTTTTATTAACTCCCAAAAGGAAAATTGCTGTCTGGAAGTGGGAGCCACTCCATGACCTGCAAGACGTCTGCCTGCACTTGGGCAGCGTCACACATAACGAGGACACAGCTGGCAGTGGTGGCTCTGCAAGTGGCTTATATTACCCCCTCCTGCTGCTCCACATCACATCTGACATTTTTGTGCCAATAGCTGTATTTCAGGATGCATTAGTGTGAACAGCAAACACCTCAAGGAAAAAAAGTTAGCCTTACTTGAGCTGTAGCTAGTTGGGAGAAGAGGGAATGGGAATGAGTATTGATTAGCAGATGCTATACTACTTTTGAAGCTTGCAAAATCTTCTTAGGTGGCACTTCTGCAACACTCTCTAGCCCATGTTATGAGCATTAATAACTCCATGCCCATAACTTGCAGAGGGGGCAGAAATGAACTTATCCTGGTGCTTATGGTGGTGGTGATATATTCCAGTAAGACACATTAGATCCTGATCCTGTGATTTGCTCACCCTGGGGTATTTGCATCTTTGCACAGACTGCGAGATGAAGCAGCAACCTCTCCAGCAGTCTGTCCAGCGGCATTTGTCCACACAGGAAAACCACAGATGCACACACACACTCTGGCTCAAAATGAGATGAGCTGATGGTACTTTGGAGGCTTTGCCCTGGACAATAACACAAGGTAAAAACATCTCAATAGTTTGGCTTAAATTTCTTTCCTCCTTTTCACTCCTGACCTGACTTTTCCCCCTTGGGCTTCTAGTTAGAGGTTTCCTTTTAGGTTCCCAGGAAAGGTTTTCACCAGCCCCCAATGTCAGGACACCACCATGATGAGCGTGTCAACTGGACTAAGTTGGTCAGTTTTCAAATAACTAGAAGTGATCTAGAAGATCTTTAATCAAAAGATCCATGACCAAGGGTGATGATACAGGTGCTGGGAAGGGACAGAGATGCAAGGAAGCTCCAAGGACTTGGCAAAGAGACCAGTCAGCACCATTTGTGCCACTTTGGGAGAGGAAACAGTCAAGAGAAACCAGCAGCACCCCTGAGGGGGTTGTTTTAAGCTTCAGAACAAGCGATGGGCACAGGAGACTCAGTGAGCCAGATAATTTCAGCACTGAGGGAAGAGTAGCCAAAGGGAAACAATCATTTTGTTTTAAGAAAGAAAGAATGTGTGGGTTTGGTTCTTTTTAACTAGACCACCTCCAGAAGTTAGTTCCTGCTACTTTCTCCTAGGGAAGAAAATAAAGAAAAAAAAAAATCAAAGTCAATTCAGAGTCTTTCAAGCAGACTTTGAAAACTGAATTATTGAGCTAATTAAAACCAGAAGTGAGTTTTACCAACATCTGTGGCAGTCTTATTTGCCTTGTTAGTAGCTCTGTCAAGATAGTTGATTTTGGCTGTTTATAAGACTGCCGATTATAATACTGCTTTTTAGCTGGTATAGGGGTTTCAAGATCTCCATTCACTGCCTGTTCAGGCTCCCCTCCCTGGGCATGCCCTGGCCATGCTGTTGCTGAAACACCCCATACAGCAAACTAAATAAAACCACCATAGCGCAAAGCAGCATCCAGTGTCAGCAAGGGGATGTTGGCAACATCACCAGCTTCCAGCCTACAAGCAAAGGTCCTTCCCAAGCCTGTGAGAGCTTCTAGTCTGCACATTTCCATCTTAATTTCCTCTCTGATAGACAAAAATATTTTAACTGGTCAGAATGAACCTGGTGCTCAGAGCATCTCTGCTGAGATATTCCAGAAGTTGGGTGATTGAACTGAGCGAAGACTTCATTTCTAATCCTGGACTTAGTAAAGGTCCCTGCCCTCACACACATCTACCTGAAAGCAGCTGTCAGGCTTTGCCGGGCTGAGCCTGAGCCCATCCCAGCAGCCTGCTGAGCAGATCTGCATCTGCAAAAGAGGCAGCATCATCCCCCAAGCCTCCAGCACTGGCACAGGTTTGCTTCCACAGCCACCTTCCAGGGTCAAACAGGGACACTTTTTCAGCAAAACTTCCCTTTCTTCTGGGGATTTATTATTGATGTTACTATGGTTCCCATCTTCAGCTCAGGCCTTAAAAGTAAGGAGCATTGCTGTGTGCAAATTAAGGGAATTTTCCAGTTGCAAACTCATAGCGCAAAGGGAAACTGGCTCTTTTCGTACCTTGTTTTTATTTATTCCATCTGTGCGGAGAGATGAGGTCTCATCTGTGCTATGCAGCCCTAAAGTCAGCAGCACTCAAAGCACAGCTAGTCAATAGACCTTTTTTAATTTAAAAGCCGAATGTATTTCAGCTGATTGAATGACTTGCACAGCTTTTTTTCCCCTATTGTACAATTAGTTTTAAAAGTCAACCCCCACATTTGATTTTCTATGAAGTCAGAAACAGGCTTCAGACTGTACTGTTGTACAGTAACAGGTCCAGAATGGAGTGAATCAATACCTTTTGAACAGATTTCCCTGCAGCTGTACTCACGCCTTTATTTACTTCCTGCAAAATTCTAGGCGAATTTACTTTACTTGGATAAGCCAAAGCCCGAGCTTATTCTTCTAGGTGTGTGCGTAAGAACTATCCCTGCTGTTCATGCATGGTTGAGTCAATATAACAGAAGGATTAAACATCATGTTTTATTATGAGCACAACTGTGCACACACGGGCCTGTCGCATACTGGCATACAGTATTTAACAAACCAGAAAAGCACGCTAAACTGCTACAAATGCGGTGATTATTCAGATAGTCACAGATAGGGCGTCCACACAGGGGAGGCAGATCTGAATAGCTACAGCACAATTATAACCCTGCCATTACCCTGGATAATTTCCTAGCAGACACGCCAGACTCCCCCAGCACACAACACAGCCTTTGAGCCAAAGATCCATAAGCCAATTTAAATGGAAAATTAGGAGGTGTCAGAAGAGGCAGAACTAGACAGGTCTCAAGGATATTAATTCCTGCTCCCTTAGCCTTAAGCTTTCAACATATCATTAATTTAAGATCCTTGATGTTAGACTTCTGTCAATGTCATGAAGGGAGGGAATACTTCACTTAGGTTGTGCTTGTGCTGAGTGAAGATAAACCAGCTAACGAACCAGCCTGCACGTGCAGGTTGAAGCACTTCAAGCCCAGCCACACCAAGACCCTCACTCCAACAGAGGACAGACCACGGCTCGCTCCCAGCTCTGCCCTGCCTGCAAGGCTCACCCCAACCCACAGCATCTCTCTGCACCACAGACCCCAGCTGCATGGAACGGAGAACAGATTACAAATGACACTAAGCTACTTCCACAAAGATCTGTAACTTCAAAGACTACCCAGCACCATCCTCTTCCTGTTTTCACCTCCTCTCACACTCCCCGACCAAGGCTGTAGGCACCCAGGGCCATGATGCCTTTGCTCTGGAGCACACCTCCCTCCCTCTGAGCACTACGAGTGGTTAATTGGAGAGTTTGATACAGAGGGGTGTGGAGGACACCCAGCGCCCCGCCAATCTAGTCTACCATCTATGAATTTATGATACATCTGCAAGCAATTTGCTCTGGGCCAACGAAGGACCAGCCAATTAATTTGTGGCTGGGTGCAGTTACATCAATAACAAAGCGGATAAGGAATGCAAACTAGTAGTCGCCTGCCACGAGCAAATTAACTGTTCATTTAGGCAGAGCAGCACGCAGTATCAGCAAGTCATTAGATGAGAGACTAGAGCTCCCGTTGGATGCTGTTGCCAAATCTTAGCTCTCCCCAGAAGCTAGGGCTTCGTGCAAAGGAAGGGCAGAAAAGGCCATTTCCATCAGGTTTAACAAATACAGCCATAAGATGCTGAGGTTTGGCTACACTGCTTCCCACGGGCTCTCCAGCCTGCAGCCGAGGTGCTCCCCAGTCTGGCTCTGCATCCCCTGCCAGTGACATCCTGCACACATCCGTACAGCAAACGAGGGCTTGCCTTCACCGACTCTGGGAGGCAGCTCACCACGGGCTGTGCTGGCAGGCTCAGCAGCATAAGCTCCTCACAGCACTGAGTGCCTCCTGCCCTGCCCATCAGCACACAGCAGCCTCTACGCATTTGTTCAAATTCAGACACCTGGAGTTGTTTCCCTTCCCCTCCCCCCCCCTTTTTCCCAAGCAGCAAAGGCTGGAAGCCCAAAGGATCATTATGCCTTATTGTACATCTGACACAGTAACTCCCGTCCTGGATCTCCAGTTCTGGCCTTTTGGGCATGATTGCAATATAAATACCTGACTTGTTACCACCCCAGTTAATGCCTGCAGTGCTGCAGCCCCCAAGAATTCCAGAACATTAGACTCTACATCATCTATAGCCCAATAACATGGGCAGCATCCTTCCGCCTCCAAAGCTCTCCCCAACCTACTCTCTTCCACAGTGCAGGAAACCAGCCTTTCAGGGGCTACAAGGATAGATGGCAGCAAGTTCTCAGCTCCCCAGATACCTGGAGGGCACCCATGAGATGTGCTTGTGAGGTTCATTTTGGGTTCTTATCCTTAACTATTGGTGCTTGGCCTGACGGGACCCTAACCCTCCAGCATTTTGACTCTGGCGTAACAAGGTCAGCATCAGTGGAGTACGTGCCGGGTGTGACAAATCTCTCCCTGGGATCACATATAATTTCCTCCAACTCAAGGGGGAAGCTGCCTCTGAAGGAAAGGGCAGCAGCAGTTAAAAATCAAACCAGACAGCTAGGCCGGGACTACAAACCACATTACCACACACGTTGCTGCTGTAGGCAGTGCTGCTCCTAGTGCCTTCGCACTGAATTCACACCCTACCTTGTTAATAAGGCCTTTTGAGACAGGCCATGATATTATGCTAAACTAAATGAAAAACCAAGACTAAGACTACCACATTGGAGGCACTCCTCTTCCTCCCAGAAGCCTGAATGCATTTTAACTCAAACCTAAGAGGAGTAGTGAGAGGAAAGTGTTGCATTTTCCCATTAGCATTTCCCTACTTACTTCTCAAAAGAAATGCCAAGCAACAGCTCCAGAAACTCATTTCTCTTATGAGTTAGAGTGGTGGAGGAGAAGCAACCAGACAGCACTGTTGCAGATCAACGGAGGAGGGAGATGGCCTCAGCAGCCATTTCAGTCTTCCAGCTGAAATAAAGACCCTGCCCAGCAACAGCTGCAGCTCCTCATCCAATTTTAACCCACACCTCATCCAATTTTAACCCACACCTCATCCAATTTTAACCCACACCTCATCCAATTTTAACCCTGCAAGAAGGCAGCCAAGCTCTGGCCTCTCCATAGATACCCCAAACCAAGGACTCCAGCCTGCCAAACCAGTTGCCCCTGCAGCAAGGCACTTTATCCTCCCAAATCTCTACTTCTACCTGCAGCTTTTTCAAGAGATTTAAATTCATTTAGAACCACAATTAAGGCTTAACCTTTCATGTTCTTTACTCTTAAAGAGCTGCAAAACCAGAAAATCCTTCACATCTGAGCAGGGCCAGGTCACCCTACATTAAAGACAGGGCAACAGTCCTGCATTTGTGCAGTGGTTAACAGCTCAGGATTAATTAGCACACACTGAACCCAACCCAGGCCAGTCCCTAGTTTGCTGAGCAGCCACACGAGAAGGGAGCTAGACATCTTTCAGCAGCAAGCACCTGCTGAGACCTTCGTGGAAGGACACTCTTGACCTCACGTGGTTTAAAGTTTAGGGCTCAGTTCAGCCCTCTCCCCTTGCTCCAACTGGGGGGCAACACTTCCCTCCAGCCAAAGGACCCATGACTCAGCTATGATTCACCAACCAGCCTCTTCACCTCATCCACCGGACCACACCAAACATTGTGTATGAACAATTAGAGAGATCTATTGTCATGCTAAGCAGCCACCTGGGCCCTTGCAGCCCCCGACAACTCCTCCATTCGCTGTCTGGGTTGCAGGGGCAGAGGTATTTTTAGTGCAGCTAGTGTTTTTAAACAAGAAATGGAAATGGTGCTTTTCTGGCTGATTTACCGGCGGTGGTCACAGAGCGCGGGGCTGCGTGGTTGCCATGCCGCCTCTAACCAGAGGTGAGGAGCAGGAGTGCCAAGACACAAAGCCCGAACAGATGTATCGCACGGAGCAGCGAGGCTTGGGGGAGTTTTAGCCTCCAAGTTGTCAGAGCAATGCACAACTTCAGAGATGCCCTTTGCAGCCGAGGTCAGCCCAGGTTTGTGTGCTGCATCCTACAGAAAGGACCCACCCCCAGCTGCGAGCTGAGCAACAGCTGCTCACAATGGCTCAGTTTACTCTTTCAGCTCAAACTGGAGACTCTTGCTTTTGCCTATGAAGGATTAAAGTGGCAAAAAGCAAAAATGAGAGGCTTCAGGCAAGGAAAAAGTCAGCAGTGCTTTTCCCAACAGCTGTGCAGGCAGACAGCAGCTCCACACATTGCAGACACCCCTTTGGGAGGATCACAGCTCCATCTCTGTGGGGTGGTGAGTCTCCAGCATGAGCACGCCATCAGGCACTGATGCAGGACATGTTTCTGGAGGTCTTTGCTCTCCAGCACTGTGGTAGACATATTTTTCCCAAACTGGTAAGCAAAATTATCCAGTTTTCCAAGCACACTGGGAGATGAAGGCAATGGCAGAGAGGCAGTGAAGGACTGCCAGCACTGGGTAACAGTCTCCTTTATCCTATAAGGTAAGCTACATCCTACAGGAGAAGTAACAGCACTACTTCAGTCGGATGGGATGGGGGTGAAAGAGCTCATCCAAAGCAAGACCAAAGCAAAGACCCCTAAGCTCACTTTGCAAGAATTAATTCACTGTGTTGCCCTCCAGAAAGTGATGCTAACTAAACCGTTTCAGTTACACATTAAACAATTTCTGCTTTGTAGTTTGTTCAAGAGCAGTTTTGTGAGCAGATGACATTTGAGATGGAGTATGTTTTAGTTCTTTTTACTAAGTGCAAGATATCATTTGGTTTCCAAGACAAAAACATTTTCATTTCAAAAGACAGATAAGCAGTTTCCAGCATTCATTACTCTCACAAGCTTTTCTGACAGTCAATGTAGCTGATGATTGTTCAAGCTGGAAAGGAAGTCACTTGTATGAGACAGGGACAAGGATCTGCTCAGCTTTGAATAGAGACACTTCAGAAGGCAGCAACCACTTCCAGAACACCTCAAACACTTGAGCAGCTCAACATCTCTGCAAACTGGGAAACTTAGATTTTAAGGATCACTTAATGGTCTGTGGGAGCTAAATAGCTTTTTTGCATCCATCCTGGGAGGACTTACCGCATTCTATTTTTGCGGGGAAAAATGATCAGCCTTCACTCACCCACAGACAGCAAAGCAAGTTCCCCAAACCTTCTTCCACCACCCATGCTGACAGCCTGGCTCAGGCTCTGCAGGAGGTCCCCGGCCCCCAGGTAGCCATGTCCCCACCACAGACCAGGAGCTGGGGCTCATACTCACCCTGCACCAGGTCACTGCAGCTCACCAGCTCAGGACAGCCCTGTTCCCTGCGGATACACCCTCTGCCCCAGCCCAGCTGTGGTGGGAAGTTAGACACAGTAACCTCCAGTGTCTTTTTTGTCTGGAATTGAAACTGCTCATCCAGCAAAGTTACAGGCAGAGTTTATGATTTCCCAGCATAAGACAAGCGTAAGAGACAGCATCAGCTGGAATGAGGCAGAAGACTGGGAGAGATGCCACTGCCTTCTTCTCTTCCCAGATGTCCAAGAGGCCAAGGGTCCCACGCTTTCCCATGCCTGTGGGAAGGGAGCAGGCTCCCGGGTTTGAACCCTGTCCCCTCCAGAGCTGCCAGGGCTCTGTGCACACACAGCCAGGAAAAGGGTCAACATCCTGGCAGGCGGAATTTGCATTCGCACAGACCCAGAGCCCAGCACCCTCCCAGAGCACAGGCTGCAGCAGTGGCCGTGCTACACGGCAGGAGCCACACAGTAGCTTTGCAGTCTTAAAAAAAAAAAAAAAAAATCAGCAAATCTCTTTGCTTTAATCATGTTTACTGGAGGCTAGAGCAGCGCAGAGGTACATCATTAAAACTGATCCATCTGCCCTGGAATATTCATCTCATTCCCTTTGAGGGGGGAGGCGCAGGGAGAAGGCGCAATACAAAAGGAAGAGGGATGGGTTCCCTCCTGTTGTCCCTGCTCAGCACCAAGGCTTCGACTCCATTAGAGGAGACCTCCTTCTCATCTGCACACAGGCAAACCTCAAAGAGAACAGACGATGTAAATGGTCCGGCTTTTATTTCCAAAGAAGAGAAGAATTCCTATTTGTTCTCAGGATTGCAATTTTCTCCTCATGCTGCAGAAGATACAAACAAACGAGCAGGGAATGAAAGGGATTAATAAATGAATGAGTGGGACCTGGGCTCCCAGCCACAGGAAGAAGGGGGGAAGCCAGCTACAATGCGATGGGCTACCAGAGCGTGATAACCCATATGGCTAGTGTTTAGCATTACAGACACCAAGGGCTCCTGGGGACCCGCTGGTGTTTCCCCCACTGGGCCCTGTGCCTGCTGCCAGCATTTCCCTTGCCAGCAGCCATTTCCCCACCAGCGGCCAGCCCCTGCTTGCTGGTGGCATTTCCCCCTGCCTGGAGATGAATTAATGAGCATCTCTGAAAGGATTCACTTAAGGGGAAATCAAACAAAGAGAAAGGTAGGAAGGCTTTAAAGTTTAGACCAACCGCAGATTGCATAGAAAGGGCTGGTTTTGCAGAAATGCTGAACTTCTGACTGCTGACACCACTCAGTTCCCAGAAGCTTTTGTCCTCCTTGAGAGATGGACCCACATGGTGCTAGTTTCCTCCCACAGTCTTAAAAGCCACAAAAAACCCAAAAAGACATTTGGTATTTACACCAAGCGTTGCTCATTTAAGACCCATTAGCTCTCCTTGCTGTATCAGGGAGATGTAGCCCTGTGGAAGCTGCAAAACAAGCAAAAATTAAATCTTCTTTTTCCCTTATTCTCAAGCTATTTTAAGTCAAGTCCAACATCAGGGGATTAGAGGCAAAATTTGGGATTAGGATTAGTTTTCAGCCTGGTGAGTGAGCTGGTCTGATTCACATAGCAGTCGGTTCCTGATACTGATGGCTTTCAATAAGCTGCATTGCCTCACCCTTTGCTCTCGATGCCCCAAGATCGATCTTTGCTTTGGCTCCCCAGTGCTTGGGAATGATGGGATACATGAAAGTCTCATTAAAGCCTTCACAGTTTGTTTGGGTGGGAGAAGCAAGTGACACCACCCTCTAACTCTAAAGTTAGCAGTTACCCATCATGCTGCTATAATGCATGGCTTAATTTAAAAGCAAGCTTAATTTGCAGATTAATTATTGTAGTCTCTGACTGGATGAGCTTGCAATAAATCACCTGGGGGTGAAATTGCACAGCAATTACCTGATTGTACATTGAGCATGTAAGTGTTGGTAAAGAGGTGTCGTCTAATGGAGACTGATGTTGGGGAACTGCAGGCTACAGCCAGCAGAAGAAAGTCACAGTGCAAAGCAGGTCAGGGGAGGAGGTGGCAAAGAACAACACAGAGATCAAAACATTTAGCACCATTCAAATCAGTCTTCAGGAGCAACTTGCAAAACCACTGCAGGATTTTCAGGGACCTGCAAATTGTGATGGAAGCTGCTGGAATTCCTTACAGGCAGCACTGGGACAGCAGATTTGAGAGACGAGCCACTGGTCAGGACAGCCCCAGCCTCACTAGCTTAGGGAGAAGCAACATGAACAGATCTCAGGGGGATTAACCTTCAGCCAACAGTAAAGTTGCAGCAGATGACTGCTTTCTGGGTGCCACAAGCCTGGATTTCAGGAGCATCAGATTTCACCATGATCAGCCCAGTCCTGCAGAACTATTCCCTTACAGCATCCTTTGGATGTAGCAGATCCCATCGAGCCACTGATCCTGGGCCTGGGGCAGAATACACACGCCGGGGACCTTGGAGCACACAAGCAGGAGACTCCCCAGCCAAGTCCCACCCCTGGCCAGGGGACAGCTGGGTTTTCTTATGAAAGGTAACACCCAATGCACCTCCCACCCTCACCAGGGAAGGTCCGAACCAGCCCATTTCCACCCATAGTGGCTGCCCTAGGCAGCACCTTCCTGATAGCAGAGCCAGAGCAGTGACAGGCAAGTGTCTGTCCTTGGTGTGACACACAGCCCATGCAGAAACTTTTCCTTGCCTGCAGCCTCACTGCTCAGTGGTGCCAGGTGCTGGCTTTGGTTCCATCTGGGACTCTGTTTTCAAGGAACCACATTTTCAGCTTTGTTTTTGAAGAGGCTTAGCCCAGGGCCATGGGGGACCCAAGACTAGAAATGGTTTTAGAATAGAGAAGATAACACATTTGAGCCTGCTAAGCCAGGATGAACTGGAAACAAGGCAAGTTTAGAAGTAATTTTTCAGCATAGCAGGGCTGAAGCCTCAGAGAGCAGTTTGTCACCCTCAGGACCTCCTCCAGGATGCCCAGAGACCTATCCTCCTCCACAGCAGCAGCACTCTCACCCCACGACATGCTGCCTTGGCAGCCCAAGCACTCGCTGCCAGCACAGCACCAGCACTGCTGGGTGAGGCAGCCCAAGAGGCAGAGGAAAAACCTCTCACCTCCCTGGATGTGATCCCAAAATGGGCAAGTGGCATTGCAGAGGAAAGGTGTCACAGTCCTGCAGAGCTGGAGGAAGCCAGGAGATAGCAGAGCCCCTCAGTCCATCAGCACTAACACCTGTAGCCTCCTAGGTGACATTCAATTTGCCAGAGGAGCTGTGATTTTTTACAATCAAAGCACTAGGAACAAATGCAAACACTGTTGGATGGAAGCTGTGAACACTACGGGATTACAAACACTCATCCAAGACTCGAGTTAAGAGAAGCAGCTGAACCAGGCTGCAATCTGCATCCAGAGCCAGCAGGAGATGTGTATCCTTCCCCATTTCACAGCCACCTCCTTCACCACAGGCTGCCCCATAGGTTTGCTCAGCAACACAAGGGCTGATACTGCCAATTTATCTGGAGCAAGCCTTCAGGCTCCCAAGAGAAGATGCTCTCACTTGACACTGGAGCCTCTGGCACCCCCATTGCTCACAGGGCTGTGACCCTGCCTGCATTGGATGCACAGAGCAAAAAGCAGCACTTTTACATGGCACAGCTGCTTGTAGGCCCCCATTAACACATCCCATCACAGCAAACAGGATCCTGGCACCAGCTCCAGTTGTCCAAACAGAAAGTTGCAATAGGGTTAGATCCATCCAACATTGACGCTCTGTCGTTTCCTGGTAAGCTCCTGACATAAGGCAGACCTTGCAGGCAAGCAGAGGAAGCACAGACCTGGACCTGTCTCTGCCAGCAGGTTCACAGGCACATAAATGCAGCAGCATCCTTCTGCAGGATGAAAACAGGTCACCACTGAAGTCCTGCAACCATTGCAGCCCACAACTGCAGGATTTCCCTCATGCCCCTTCCCTTTAACTCCCAAATGCAGCTTTTTGGCAGCAGCAGGCTCCCTGATGCACAGGACGCTCCTGGAACAGGGTTTGCTGCGTACGTGGCCCCTTCACTGGAGCATCAGTATTTGTGCAAAGCCCGACAGCAGTGCCTGACAGCATCCAGAGATCTCTACTTCTCCTTAACCCAAACGGCCCTTGCCCAGCAAACCAGCAAGAGCCCCAGCTGCAGCCCCTATCTACTTCCCAACACACAAAAAAACTCAAAAGGAAATACAGAAAGCCCAAGTTAATATTTATGGCTCCTGATGATCTGTATTATCAGGAAATTAGCAATGCTGTCAGAAGGAGCTGAGAGAAACTATTCCTCCAGCCCCCAGAGAGCACAACGAGCCATGCCTGCGAGGACCAAAGGCAGCAGGAAAAAAATTTCCTTCTTCAACAGGAGAGAAAAGTTTCATAAGGAATGAAAAGATGACAAAAGCTGCTTTGCTGTTGCAGAGCTCCCAGGGAAATGGGGCCAATTACAAAACCTGCCTGGGATTTAGCAGACAGCTGCTGGGAAACATGTCAATTTGAATGGAGAAAGAGAAATTAGGTTGGAGAATTATTAGTGACACAAGAGAGGAGCTTTCCATGCTCTACACCCGAAGTCAATGCAAATGTGTGTAGCACTTAATCCTTATCAACATCTGGTTGAACAGCTGGAGCTACAGGCCCATCACCCTGGGGATGGCAGTGACTGCCCAGGGCTCAAGCCCAGCTCTCCATTCTGTTGTGGGTAGTTTCAGCCTCATCTTCCAACAGTGGAGCCTTTAACTCTTCCACCTGTGACTCTGTCCTAGCTCCCTTGTTCCTTAACACTACCTGCAGTGGATAAGTATGTTTTGGTTTTCAGTTGTACGCAAGTTTTGACATGTAGGATTAAGATGATCGGTCACACATCTTACTCCATGCAACAGCAAAGGTGCAGCTCTGCTACACCAGTACCCAGCAACGTTCAGGGCTGAACACATGGTGAGGTCCCAGTCCTCCAGTCCTGCCCCTGGGCCCCCAACACCTCTCTGGAGCTGTCTCCATTCACCCCTAGGAAGTATTTACCCTTTGGTCTGACACATCCAGTTTATTTACTTGCTTGTCTGGGAGTGGGTTATCTTGCCACTAGAAAGCTAGTTCCCCACAAAAAACAAAGGCATCTTTGGTGTCCTTGCTTCTTAGGGACATCTCTGTAAGGTCTAGGTCTTTAGTCTGCAGACAGTTTCCCATCCACAGCAGAAGGGAGAGGTTTCATTAAGAACAAGGCAAGCCATTGCCTAAGCAAGACAGCAGCTATCAAAGGAAATCACTCAAAGTCACCTCCCAACACATACAACTTAATTAAACAAGGATTCTTCCTCAAAGGCACCATCAGATTTCTGGAGCCATGGGAGAACAGAGAGAAGAACCCAGCTGCCTGCAGCCCCCCGGGGGCTGTGTTAGCAGGTCACATTTCCAATGCCAGAGAAAGACACTCCATTTTCTTGCAAATGGAGCTCATCAAGAGCAATGCTTCCCTGAAGGTTTCCCATCCCTGAGCGGTGCCATAGCCCAATGCTGCATCATGCTGTTTGCACCCCTACGCACAGGGCTCAGACCTGGACTCCCTCCAGCATTAGGGCAAGTACAGAGGGAGCATTTTAGGTGGATATTAATTACCATGCTCCCTGTACCCTCCCTTGAAGACCCGTTGACTCCTTACAGCTTGCAACAGGAGGTCTGCTTGACCCACACACTTTTCGTCTCCAATTCATAAATGAGAAGACAAAAAACTTATTTTATCAGGTGTTTCAAGCACGGTGCTCCATTTCTCTCTACACCAGACAGACCTACTGGCAGCTTTTCCATCTGCAGATATGTCATTTAAATGGAATTATGCCAGTAGCAGGGATCATGCTGTTCCTGTTCTGTAGCCATGCTTTGGAAATGGATACAAACTTATTTAATATCAAATTCTGACTTTCCTCAGATCTGTCAGTACAGCTCCCTTGGCTTCAGCGCAGCTGAAGTGCTGGGTGCAGCTGAAAGCAGGATCTAGCATACAGCACTCTGGAGTTATTAGCAGCACATGAATAATCCGGATACAATGCCCTTTTAATGCCAACAGCAGTGATAAAAGTGCAAGAACAGAGCCAGCAGAAGTAATTTTTCTGCTCACGTATGAGCACAGCCTGCTTTCCACCCACTGCCTCCAGCGAGCTCGGCACTAGGGAAGACCACGTCTGCCGCTGGTTCATCAAACACGCTCTGGACAGCAGAGTTTGTGGAGGCTGAGGCCAAGGCAGGACCATCAGCCCACCTAACTGCACAGCTGGCTTGTCACAGCCAGTACAAAGAGGTTCGCCAGACGTTCAAGGGTGACAAGGAGCCCCAGAACTTGGACCCTGCCGCCTCACAGTGCTGACAAGGGAGCCCATTCCCCACATCCCAGGGTGGGAAATACTTCTCCTCTTCCCATCTGACCACTCTAATGACTACCACCTTGTCAGCCAAATGAGGTGCTTGGTTTAGTCAAGATGCAAGACAAGCCTGGCCAATTCATGCCATCCCATCAAGAGACAAAATTTCCCCCTTGGGGTGGAAGTCATATTGCACAGTATTTCTAGCTTCAGTTTGTCTGATTTTACCCTTCAGACACAGGCTCTCGTTGTGCTTTTTGTGCAAGATTAAAGTGCTCTTTGCTATCTGGGAAAGTACTTACAGTGTAATTAAGTCACCCAGTCCTTAGTTCGATAAGGACTAAGCAGATTGAGTTCTCAACATTCCCTCCCTCCAAGGTATTTCCTTCTACATGCCTTCCAAGCTTTCAACATCCTTTTGAAAAAAACTGATACCAAAGCTGTACAAGTGATTTTAGCATCTCTGGCCTTGCCACTGCCCAAAGAGGGAAGAGATCACCTCCTTGCCCTTGCCCCCACTCTGTAACCATTCCTCCTTCCCACCCAGCAGCAAGAGGCAGGGAGACAACCTTCCCCATCCTCCACCCTCTTGGAGACTCCTATATTTCACCCATTTGATAGCAGGGCTGCACACTAGTAACATCAGCCTGCTGCAGGCATCCTGTTAGAGCATTGCATGCTGATAACAGAAGGGTTTCTGTATCCAGGGTTACCTTTGGATGTGTAGGTATAATCGAAGGGCTTAACCTTGCCTGTTCCCACCCCAGATCCTGCTAGGCTGGCAGGATTATTGCTAACCCACATGGCAGATGGTTTCCAACAAAACTCATTCCCTCCTAATGCTGTCCCCTGTATGCAGGGCAGCTTGCTAGCAGGTATTTCAGAGTCAACTCAGGAAGAAGCATAAATTCAATCTCATTTTAGGAGTCCACCAAGGAAAAGAAAGTAGTCTCTCTCTAGATGCATTAGGATAAAGTTACACCTGGCTCAAGTTGACACTACACAGCCGTTTCTGTTGAAACAGCTTCTTGTTTAAATCTACCCATCCCTACAGCTACTGACAGCTCTCAGCAACAGCTAGAACTCCTGAAAGGAGGGAAATGAGGCTTTCGGGAACAAGAAACATTTCTGTTCACTTCAGGGGCATTGCCCTCACTTTTCCAAGGACTTGTTCAGAGTACTATGTACAAAGATTACATCCCAGCCTGTCCCCCACACTCAGTCCAAGCACACCTTCTAGCTTTTAAAGCCTCAGATGGACAGGGAAAGATTCATAATGCCAGTCCTCACTCCATCTGAAATAAATGAAACAAAGCTGTTGATTTAGCTGCACACTAATGGGAACTACTCAAGCCACACCTGAGGCAGAGCACAGCCCAGGTGTCTGGAGGTTCACATCGAGGGGCACAGCCCTTGCTCTACATTGTGCTTCCTGAGGCACAGCAGCACACAAGCAAGGGAGCAGTTGGCACAGGAGCCAAGAAGCCACTCCAGGATCAAACAAGGCTGCAGAGTGTCCATTTCCATCATGTCCTCTATTCCCCTTTGCAGATACACACTGAACTCTTCACTCGGATTAAAGACAAACATATAGGTCCCTTTTCCTCCTGTAAGACATCTTACAGCTACGCCTTTCATGCTGAAGTCTCAGTTCTGGTGTTTGAGGGAAGCTGAAGCACCTCTTACAGGAGGCTTGGTGGGATGCAATAACCACTGCAGAACAAGCACTGCTCTTACAGCTCTAAATCAGAGGCACCTGCCAACTGCTACTGTGAAGCTCAGTGCCCCCAGGATGACCAGCAGCAGCAGCTATCAGGACATAAACTACTCCTCCAAAGCAGCCAGGAGCTCCCTCAGCTGCCAGGCAAGCACAGGCAGCAGGGCCCAGCATGGGAGCAGGCTATCAACTTATTTCAATTTTATCAACAGCTTTATTGGGGGGGGAGAGGGGTAAAGCAGCTTGGTTATCTGGAAAAGATTTATGGAGCAATCACTGTATGTGTGGCAGGAGCTGCTGCATGCAATACTCACCTGGATGCCTCAGGGCTACTGCACACACATACTCCACACCTCCCCCAGCTGCTCCATCTAACACATCTGCTGCCAACATGTTTTTAGGTGGCTAAAAAGCACCTTTGCTGGGTAAGGTGAAAATTACTCTATCCTTCAGCATAAAGCCTTGTTGAAGAGTAAAAAGCAGGTAACTGGCTTTACAAGCTGGACCCAGACCCATACCTGACTGGCAGAAAGATAACAGCCCTTAGGCATTGAGTGTTTTTCCACTTACACAGCCCTTTCAGTGCAGAAATGTGCCACTTCTACAAACCTGCCTTTTTTAGTCCAAATGGAATCCAATCACATAAAATACCATGTACACATTTGAGAGAAAGTTCTCATGTTGTAAGTTTGAAACAAAAGGGAGTTACAGCCATGAAGTGGCCTTGATATAGGCTCTGAAAGTTGTGTACAACTTCAAATGCAAGAACAACTCGGTTGGGAAATAGCTTGAAGCCAAGGTCAGTCCTGTGCAAAGGTGGCAAGAAGTCAGCCAGAGTCTTTAACATCTATTTAAGGCCCCCAAGGGACAGGGCTCGCCCTGCAGGATCCCACAAGTAGTGGGATATTTGGGATCAAAGACCCTCTGGGCATCGCATCAACCCCACCAGGCTCCCAGCTTGGCTCCTGAAACCACGCATCCAGGAGGGAGCCCAAAGGGGAAATTAAGGGAGGTTGCCGGTGCGATAGTATTGTAAACCTCCTCCCAGCATTCAAGAGATGCTCAGGAGTGAGAGCTGGGTACCCAGCAGCAGTGCAGAAACACAGGGGCTGGCATGAAAAGAAGCATCAAAGTAGTCAACGATGCGAGGGGCGTGCTAGTCATTTGAAGATGGTAACATGAATCCTCCTAGCACCTTTCTGCTCAGAGCAGAGCATGCCAGCCTCTCCAACCTGCCCCACAAGTGCTTTGCCAGCTGCCATGGGCCAGCTTTCAAGAAGCAGTCCAATTTTCAAATAGCCCAAAGCATAATCACAACCAACCTTACTTTCCACTCCTCTCCTCAGTGCCTGCTTAATGCCAGCTGCTGGCTGGAGACTCATCCCTTCCCACCCCATCCAGTAACCGTGTCAACAATTTGCTTCCCACAAGCAAAGAAAGCAAGCAACATCCTTTTTAGCCTTGCTTACAGAGAACAAATCAACATACTGTAGTGCTGTAATTGAAGTTGTCTCAACCTGTCACCATCATGGTGTCATACATGGGACTTAGTGTTCACAAGGCCAATTTGTTTGTTGGAGCTGTTAAAATATCTTCATTATTCTAACCTCTTGCTGTAGCACTTGAATTAAACTTAAGAACCCAGAGGAGCACACATCAGTGCTCCAACTAATAAATGCAAAGACCTTTGAAATGCAGGCAGCGACACAGAAGAAAGTTTAGTGGTCTTGGGGGCCGCTGGTGCAGATACTGAGCAGCTCTTCACCCTTCCTTAGCACCTTAACTGCCCACTGCTCCCAGCCTCGTCGTGGTTATGGACACAGCCTGACAAGCAGCACAGCACAAGTTGTTCATCCCATTTGGTTTAAAGCCTGGGGTCTCCAGAACAGGTAAGGAACAACCTGGAGCTTCAAAAGCTAATGAGACACTGCAGAGCAGATCTTTAATCTCCCAGTTCCTTGCCTTAAACAATATTTCCTCCTTCTCAGTCCCCAGCACAAGCCAAAGACACCCTGGGAGTTCTGACTCAGTCACTTGTCTCTGACCCAAAGGCATGTCCCTACCAGGCATCTCCTCTCATGGAAAGCCCAGCAACAAGCAGCAGGTTTTTGAGTGCTTCTCCAGACCAAAGCCCAGGGAAGACATTTCAAAGTACCTGGTGAGTGCAAACACATTGTGGAAGAAGTTAATGAAACTTGAGCAAGGAGCATGAGCTACAGCCTTGAACTCTGAACAGTGAGGCTCCTTTACCCCAAGGCAGGCATTCCAGTGTAGATCTTCAATCTGTTCAAGTGAACTGCAAGCAGGATGCCAAGGCAAGCTGGGGAAATGAGAAAAGCTTCAGCCGTTCTCTCCAGACAGAAATAACTCAGCATTTCTCCCAGCCTAGTGCAGTGCATCATTGAGGTAAGAAAGACTCCTGACTATTTTAATCAGTCTTCCTGGATTTGGTCCGTGGTTCCTTGGCTTTTCACATGTAATTAACAATGTGCAGATTCCAGTAAGTGATTTCAAATAAATCCTTAGACGACGAACAGACAGCAGCTCTAGATATTCACACAGTGGTGTTTGAAAGCCTAGATTCAGATCATTACCTGGGGCCTTGGCTAGCTCATTGGATACCACAAGCCTGCATAACGATACTATATCTGTCTTCCTGCTGCAGAGCAGAGCCCCAAAAATCGTGCTGTAGTCTATGGATGGTCACATGAAGGCGATTTCTACAACAAACTTATCAG
Source organism: Balaeniceps rex (assembly GCA_013401315.1). Taxonomy (NCBI): domain Eukaryota; kingdom Metazoa; phylum Chordata; class Aves; order Pelecaniformes; family Balaenicipitidae; genus Balaeniceps; species Balaeniceps rex. The sequence goes on from VYZW01033260.1 coordinate 166,837, forward strand.
AAGAGAGGAGGTGAAATTTAGGCTCCTCCATTTCTCAGCCATCAGAAGGCAGTGGTAGATGCCAGTGAACCACAGCACACACACTGGTTATGTAGAAGTATTAACCGCTTAATCCCCAAATTCCTGTACTCAAAGACGGAGGTGACAAGAGAGGTTTAGCCCAGAAACCTTCTTCAGTAATCTCCTTTTTGGGCAAAAGTCTCTTTCCATTGCCCTGCCCAAACTCCCAGCTGTAACATGCTGTGGGAACGATTGCAGGCATCACAAGCATCCTAAAGCAGCAAGGAATTTGCCAAAAACTCCTAGGTGAGGCTAGAAAACAGACTGATCCCACACCTCCCAGACAAGCTGTAACACCTGACACCATTATCTGCTTTTCATCCAAAACCAAGTACTTCAGTGTATATTTAAGGTCTGCCAAATCCTGTTAAAATTGATTGCCAAACCCTCCCGTCTTATGTGCTACTGTAAGAAGTTTAAGCTGTCTATATGATGCTCTAGAAGCTCAGAGTTAAGATATTTTCCACTAGGATATAATTAAGTGTAATAATAATAATCAGAGAATTGTATGCTGAACTACAGCTAACCCATGATAACAAGTTTGTTGAACACCGATGATACGAGCATAGCTCAGAGCTAAGCAATTGTGATAACACCACACGTATTGCAACACACACAACAGCTGAAGCGCTTGCCAGTTTCAGTGAGTTTGTAACATCCTTTTCTGTCCCAAATCACAGAGAGCATCTACACACAAAACCTCTTGGTATCAGGACATGCTCCATGGTTGCAAGGAAGCTGAAGTGGATGGGCCATGTTACCCATCCCAGACACTGTTTTCCAAGTGTTACAATTTGTTGGAAAATAGATAAAGTCTGAGCCACAAACACCTGAGGTGCAGCTGCTTTCTGCGGAGTTACTGAAGTATTTCCAAATACCATGCCAGAAACAGCAGGAGTTGTTAACACAAGGATTAAGCAGGTAGCCGTACCTGGCAGAGCTGCTTAGCTCAAGCATAGGGCACACAATTCCCACCTGGCTGTGCCTTGCACACCACACAAAACTAGAAAAACAATCCCAAGGCCATACTTTCTCCTGTTTTCCCAAAAAACCACTATGAGTCTATTTACACCAAGTTCATCCAGTAGTTAACCAGAAGGAACTTGTGATTACAGGGACTGCACAAACACGACTTGGACGCAACAGAAAAGGACTGAAAGGGCTCAAACGTGCCCCCTCACACTGCAGCTCAGCTCTGCTCCCCCCCGAGCGTCAGGGTCAGCAGCAGGAGGGAGAACTGGGAGTGGGCTGACCCGTTCGGAAGAGACAGCCAGCCCACATTTTCAATCCTGAAAGTCTTTTCACACTTTATCAACATTTTTCCATCCTCAGGAAAGAAGGGGAAAAAAAAAAAAAAAAAGGCAGCGAGCAAAACCACCACACTTACCTGCTCTGAGAGCTCACGGTCCTGGTGCACAGTGCTGATGCATTCAGTGTTGTGTCTCTCCAGTCAAATCCAGCCCGTTTCCCCTTGGGGCGAGGGCAGGGTCCCACAGGGGAGTAAGGAGCAGCCTTGGCCTCCACCATCAACTTCCTCCATGGCTGCTCGACAGCTGCACATGCCACACAGATGACAAGGGCTGGATCCTGCTCTGCTACTTAGTGCTACACACCCGTAGTCTTCCTCCCTGGGAGCCTCCGGGCTCACAGTCCCACATCCATCCTTATTTCAGCTCACAGAACTCCCTGCGCAGACTATTCACCCACAAAGCCACATTTTGCCACCACTCAGCTCAATGACCATTATTTTAGCTCTAAGAGCAGCCTTCCACCTTCTCACAACTCTGTTACAGAGTCACTGCAGAGACACCAGGACAGTCCCCATCAGCTGCTTTTTAGGTTTCCTACCACACACAGCTACTCCACTGGAGATACACTAAGGTCTCACCCAGAGCAAAGGGAAAAAACCCCCAAACTTAAGAAAAAAAAAAAAAAAAGGCAAACCAAAAAACACCATGAGCACCATAGTCATGGTTTCAAGGCAGCTACACAGAAACTTAACGTTAAAAATCCTAACTTAAACCCAGAAAAATATCTAACATGAAAAAAACCAAACCCACCTCACCCTCCATTTGTAAGCAGGGAAGAGAAAGTGCAGCCCACAGGAGCACGCACACCCAGCTGATGACACTCAGTCACTTAGGGCTAAGAGGCTTCAGCTGGGGAGAAGGTGAGTCCCACCATGGACAAGGCTCTGCTGGTGCCCCTGTGAGGAACAGGATGCCCCCCCCACCCCATGACAGCTAAAATCCCAGTATTAAAAAGAAATGTGAACTACAACTAGTCTTGACATTTCTGGGTCTTGTAATCACAGTGGGTGACAAAAGCAAATGCTGGATCAGAGCCTTTCCCAGAGCAATTTAAACACTTCTATTTTAAGGAGAGACTGAGTTAAACAAAAGGGTGACAGGCCGTAAGTTGAAAGCCACAGGATGTGGCATCCTGGGATTATGTTAAAATCAGGCAGTCCAAGTAGCGTCCAAAATACATATTTTTTGGAAATCAGGGAGAAAAAGCGCTGCCACCGCACAGCCCGCTGCGCCTCGTGCCGTCTGCAAGTCCTCATCCCCCCACGTGCCACAGAGAGGCACCACTGACCAAAATTGCTTGACCCCCTTGCAGGATGAAGGCTCAATTCAGAAGGATGAAATAATCAGGCAGGAAGTGAAAATTAAACCATTCAGTGGAAAATGGAGGGGAATGGTTTTTGCATTCATCTGCCTATGCTGGCATCTTGTCAAAGGACTATTATTGGGAAACCGCAGTGGGAACCAGGGACTCCGGTGGGGGGAAAGCTGTATTTTTCCTGCTTGAGGCTCAGTGACTCCTGTGAGCTATCCCGCAGCAACAGGAGACGGGCTTGAGGTGAAACTTGAACTTTTGGTGCGTTTCCCCATCAGGTCCGTTCACGCCTCCCCAGGCAGCAAATCCAGCTGTGTCAGCAGAGACGTGAGGCCGTGGTGCAGGGAGGTTTCTTGTTTTCCAGCCCAGCCGGACCACTGCAAGCTCTGCACAGCCCGGCGGCTCCAGCACCAGCACCGCGCTGGCCGCTGCTGGAGCCCAAGCCATGAGAAATAGTGACACCCGCCGAAGGGAGAAACCTCCTTCCCCAGCACCGCTGCTTCTGCTCTGGGGGCTGCAGCACACGCCTGAGCGTGCACAGCACCAGCTGTGGGGTGCTGCGGGGGACTCTGCGAGGAGAGGATGGGGCTGCCCTGTGTAAGACGCAGCCACTTCCAGATGGTTCTGGCTGGTTCCAGACGGCTCCAACAGCTCCACTGCAGGGCACAGCTGAGCCCATCAGTGATGCTGGTGGTGCCTCTGGGGAAATGTATTTGAGAAAGGGCAAAACGCCGCATGGCAGTGAGGGGAGGGGGGGGAAAGTGTGAGAAATGGCCCTTAGAGCAGCACGGCCAGGGAGGAAGGAGAAGGGGAAGAAGAGGTGGTTTAGGTGCTGGAGCAGGCATTCCCCGGAAGCCCCCAACAGGAGTCCCTGCTGGAGCAGACATCCACGCCTGGGACTAATATTAATTGGCAGTAAATTAATTTTCCCCAAGTCGAGTCTGTTTTACCCATGATGGTAATTGCTGAGTGATTTCCCTGTCTTTATCTCAATCCGCGAGCTGTTCCACCTTACTTTCTCCCCAACCCTGTTGAGGAGGGGGAGTGAGAGTGGCTGGGTCGGCTGCTGGCAGCAGCCAAGGTGAGCTCACCCCAACGACCCCGGGACACAGCCCTGGGCAACGCTCGGTGCAGAGCCCCCGGCACATGCTCTGGTGCGAGGCCCCGGTGCGCAGCCGTGGTGCGCAGCTGCAGCGGGCGGCACCAGCGCCCAGCTTCTGTCCGTGGTGCGGTACGCAGCCCGAGGTGCAGTTCAGCGCACAGCTCAGTGCGCGGCCTGACGGGTGTCTGGGCACCCAGCCCCGGAGCACGCCCCGGTGCCAGCCCCGGGCCGCTCCCGTCCCCGGTGTCGGTCCCCGCCGCTCGCAGCCCTCCGAGCCCCCAGGGGGCGCGCTAGCGCCCGCCTCTCTCTGGCGGCGCTAGGGCCCGGCGGCGGAAGGAAGGGGCTTCCCACGACGCGCCCATGGAGCCCGGCGGCTCTGGCCGCCTCAGGTGGGCCCGCCCGGCGGGGAGGCTCGGGGGCTGCCCGCGAGACGGGGGGGGTGTGGGGGTTGGTGCCCGGGCTGGGCGGGTGTGGCCGCAGGGTGGGTGTCGGGGCGCTCTCCCCTCACCATGCCTCCCCTCTCGCCCTGCAGCGCGGCGGAGCTGGTGGCGGCCCGCGGCCGCAAGGCCCCTCAGCGTCCCCGCGGCCAGAAGGACTTCATCCCCGACGGCTCGGCCGAGCAGGCGGAGAAGCTGCGCCTGTGCCGGGAGGAGCAGTGGCGGGTCCTCTCCGAGGAGCGCGTGGAGCGGCTGTAAGTCCCCGGGGCTGGGGCGGCCCGGCTGCCTCGCTGCGGCGGCCGGGGGTCGCAGGGCTGTGCTGCGCCACCGAGCACCGGCAGCGAATTCCATTCTCCCTGGGAGGGATCGTGCTGGGGGGGGTCAGAGCACAGCTGCTATCCATTCAGGTGGTGTTATGAGTAGAACCGGGCTGTTCATAGCAGGTAGGTGTTAGCACAGTAAGTTCCCTTGCCCGTCCCCTCAGTTTGCTTGCTCACAGCTCCCTGGTTGAGCAACAGCAGGGCAGCTCACCCCGGCTGTTCACTCAGGAGCAGAAGGTCATACTGGCACACCAGTGCCTTCGATGTGGGTGTTCAGACAGTCTCTCAAAGGGCCCTTAGTTTCCTCAGGTGTGTGCATAATCCTGTAGCTTTTGCAAATAGCAGCTGCTGGCTTCTTGGGCATGGTCTGAGTTACACAGCCCCTTGCTGATGTGTGGCCTTGTGCAGGTTCGGCCGACTCTCGGTGTCCCTGGTTTATCAGTTTTGGTGGTTTCAACAGCGCTACCAGTCAGGAGCTTATAATTTCTTGGGAGATTTTCACACACTACCTCTTGGCACACACTTTCCCTGTTTAGCCTGCTGTTTTCTCTGTCTGCACTGATCAGTAGCAGCAGAAACTATTCACATAAAATCACACCACTGGGGGCTTCAGAGAGAGAATGGTGACCTCCAGCAGGCAGGTCAGACAGGGTGGACCGTTATCTTCCACTGTTGTCACAGTCAGGTTTGTTCAAGTAAATCCGTAAATGCATGTCTGGGGCAGCAGTGGAGACTCTCAGGATGGGAGGGTGACTGGGTAGGTTTAGGTTTACTTTCAGATGGGGAAATTGTGGTACTGGCTAAAGGTGCAGGGCAAGTCCATGGTGGACCCTACAGGTCTTACCTTCTGTTTCCTTGAGCCAGCTGCTAAAAATGCATGTTTGCATTCTTGCAAAGTCACCCTCTGCTTTTTGTCAGGTATTAAATTTTTCCTATGAGACCATGTGGGTGGGATACAGCGATTTAAGAGTCTTGGCAGCATCCAAACAATCGTATCATGGCCATGCATCTCCAGCACGCTGCTGTAGCCTATGGACACATGTCTGCAGTGCTGACTGAAGATGCTTGTAACTAGTTGTTGGTGATGAAATCTTCAGCTGGTACTGTTAGATCCAGAGGATGATGTCTTTCTAAGGCCTGACCCTGCAAAAATGCCACCTGGAAGTTTGCTGCCATTCGATACCTTCCTGAGCTTGTTGCGTTGCTACAATGGGAGTTGATTGTAGGACATGCTAGTAATAATAAACTACTCTTTAACCTTCTCAGGGGGAGTCTGGTGAAAGCTGAGTGGAAGCCAGGACAGAGCATCGTAGAGCTGCAGTCCCCTGCGGTGAGTCTGCTGCAGAGTGTACTCAGTGCCATCATCTCCTGCTGGCCATTGCAGATCCCTTAATTTGCTGCTTGAAATGGGAGAGAGCCTGGTTGTCAGCAGGGAACAGCCAGAGCCCATCATGGATTTGTGCTTCTGTTCCAGGGGAAGTTCTGGCACACCATGGGGTTCACAGAGCATGGCAAACAGTGCCTGCTGCCCGAGGAAGCTCTGTACCTGCTGGAGTGTGTAAGTAGGATACCTGCACGTGGATGGGGGCATTGGGTCCTTCTGGAATGATTGGAGGAGCTGTAGCAGCTTTAGACTGAAGTCTGAAATCACTTGACTTGTGTCACTGCTGCAGTTTGAGCAGCTGATAAACACCTGGCTCTCGAGGAATTGCCTCTTTTAGGCTGTTGCTGATGGAGCTGTTTGTCTCCAGGCCATGAGTTCATATGTTGTACTCTAAAGCAGCCTCTGTGTCATTGACAGCGTGTGTTAGTTGGATCAGTGGCCAGTTTATTCAGGTGGTATCGAGTTTAACCCACTCCTATGTCAAATATGACAATAGAGACTAGGAGAGTGTTCGCTGATCTGAATTTCTATTAGTACAGCAGTAATAAGTCAGCTCTCTCATGAGAGTGAAAGAAGCATGAGGAGCATGTTACAAAGTTTTTCTGCTGAGATCTCTACTTTCTTGCTCCGGGGGCGATGAAGCACACATTTATATATCAGTTACTTCTTTACTGAAATCTGTGTATGGGGACTTGAACTTCCACAGTCCAGGAAAACTCACTGTTCTGGGAATTTCTGGAAATGAGATCAAACCACTATCTTCTGTTCCTTTCAGGAGTTAATTGGAATAAAAGGTTTGACACTGAGAAATCCTTTTTCTCAGAACTGGTGTACAGTTAATTAGCCCATCTGAGACTGGTCAGTGCCTTTTCTGTCATAAGTTGACTTCCTCCCTTATCCAGTGTATCTTACATATTTTGCAGTGACAGGGTTCATAAGTTCATTAGCACAGTTTTTCTGTGCTTCCCTAAGAAGCTGATGGGAATTAGTGAAACTCTGTCCAGCTTGGTAGGCCACATTAGCAGCCAGTGCTGTGCATGCTTTACGCTTAAGCAGAGATCTTTGGGGTTGCTACTTGGCGTCTCTTCCCAGTATATATGGCAGAAAGAAATTTAAATATGGCAGATGGGGGACTGAGCCCAGGTTGCTTTCAGTGCTCCTCTGGTTGCAGAAATGCTGCTTAGGGCTCATTTGGATTTCTTTGCTGTAGAGAGGGGTTTTTTGTCTCTTCACCGAAGCCTGTTATCGGTAGAATAGGTACACCAATCTACAGGGGAGCTTTTTTCCCTTAGCAAAACTTAAGCAGATTATGGGCATCTGATGCCATCCCTTAAATCCTAACTGCAAAGGTAGGGCGCTTTTACCTCTGGCAATTTGACAAACAATAGACCATAAACAAATTGATGAAAATAAAATTGTTTAGTCAGTTGCTTAGTACAAAATCTCTCCCCAGAAGCAGAAAAGACTAGTTAGGTGCCTTCAGCCCATCCCATGGGAGAGGTGTGGTCCTAGTGTTTTGTTTTCTTTGTTTATGAGTAAACACATTTTTTTAAAAAAGAAGGAGGAAGAAGAGGCATAGCCTAAAACTGCCTTCTGGAGATTAGTAGCTGTTGCCTGGGGAATCTACCTATGGGATCACTGGGGCTGCAGTAAATGCTTCTGAGGAGCCATCAATTGATGGCATCTGAGGATGCCATCAATTCCTCTGCTCCAGCTTTCTCAGTTGTGCTGGTCCTAAATGTTTTTGTAGTTGTGCTGTGTCCCAAATCACTGAGATCATCAAAGTTAAAGAAAATTATCTTCCAAAGCAATGATTATTTTAACAGTTAAGCATTGTGCTCCCAGCTGCATTCTCCAAACAGATGCAGCGCTGGAGCAGGAACTGACAGCTGTGCGTGGGAACTTTGTACCCGGCTGCTAAAACTAGGGCATGGGGGAACTGGGCATGGGAGAGGGACTGTAAGTGATCCAGGTGGCACATGGGGAGACATGGATATCATGTGAAGGAAGGTGCTGAGACTGGCGTGAGCTTGCATAGATTTGTTCCCTGTGATTCTCTCAACACCAAGCTTTTGCCCTGCAGGGCTCTGTTCAGCTCTTTTACAGGGATTTGCCCTTGTCAATCCAGGAAGCCTACGAGATCCTGCTGTCCCAGGAGGCAATGAGCCTGCCACATTACCAGGTGTGTTGGGACTTCCAGCTATTGCAGGGAGGATGAAGGCAGAGAGCCCAGCCTCTGCCACACAACCTCTTCCAGTGGCTGAGAGCAGAGTAGGACAGTTAGGGAGGGAAGGGGAGTCATTCTTAGTTTGTCCTACTCACCTTCTTCCAGGTGATCAGTTCCTGTTTCCCCACCTTTGCTTTGGGTCCTAACCCTGGCATTTTCTCCTCTGCCAGTGCCACACTGTGTTCACTCAGTTGTAGTGGAACTGAAGTAAATTGTTTGGTTTTAGGGTAGTCATTTAATCCTCTTGCTTTCCTTTGCTCTAAGGTGTTCAGCCACTTGAAGCAACTGGGTTATATTGTACTGAGATTCGACCCCAGGTAACCAGCTTTTCCTTTCCACGGTGGTTTCTCCTTTCTGAAGACCCTGAGCAGCTCTGTGCCCACTGTATGGCCCCAGTGGAACGGCAGAGAAGAGGACTTTGACCCTGCATTCCATCTCTTGGGAGGATTAAAGGCTAAAAGTGGCACTCTACCCTTCCTTGCTCCTCCCTCTTGAGGAGGTGATTGGGAACATGAAATGGGGCATGAACTGAGGACCACCCTGGTCCTGCTTGTGGATTTTCTGTGCCTGGAAGAAAAGGTTTTTGTTGCTGTATTCTGCGGGCTGAGCAGAAGGGTAATTTCACTGCCCGGCCCTGCTCTCAGCCTCTGTGTTGGTGTCTCCTTGCAGCACTGTCCTGTCTCCCTACGAGAGGCAACTGAACCTGGAAAGTCACTGCAAGAGCTCTGGGAAACAGCATCGCAAAAGGAGGAGGAGTTCCAGCCCCCAGTAAGGATGTGGCCAAAAGCCACCTTCCATCTTCTCCCAGGCTCTGCAGCTTGGGAACAGCATCCTCAGCCCTTTGTGCTGTGGGTGACTTGTCTGGCGCAGCTGCCTTTGGCTGTCCCCAAGCAGTGCAGAGCTTTTCCTGAACTCTTTGCAGTGTGCGCTTTTGTCCCATCTGTACTTCATGCAGGGCTAATAGGGGCAAAGTGCCCCTGAGCTTCCCAACTGCAGAGGTGAGATGCCAAAATAGAAGGGTAGAGGGATCAGTGCAGAAGAAACGCGTGGCAGATGTCTCCTCTTGCTCTTTTTTAGAGGGATCGCAGACACTGCAGTGCCCATCTTGCACTTATCCACCCCCTCAATGCAGCTTACATGCTAGGACTGTACAGCAGAGAGCATAGTTGGGTCCTGGTCCTTGCACACAGCCTCTAGAAGTTGCCGAAATGCAAACAGAAGCTGACATAATTACTAATTTTGCTAATAATTATGATAGCTTCCAGTAGGTGGCGTCATCCTTTAAGAAACAGGGAGGATGAGACTGGTCTGCAAGTCCTCTCCTGTTAACAAGTAACTCAGTGCCTGAGGAGTTAAGAAATTTTAGGAATCAGAAGATAAAACTGCTGGTTTAAAAACTGCCCCATCTCTCTGGGAGCCAGGGACTGAATCTCATACCAGTAAGAGGTGCTGGGAGGAAGCCAGCCTGGCCTGTGCTGGTTTGGCTGAAGTCCATCATGTTTGTGTGGAGGTGTTTGGGTCAGTTTATGTATAGGGTGTGTGGAGGCTGCATGGCAGGTTGGGAACATGTGTCTATACAAATCAAGGCTGGGATTCTGGGCGTTGAAGTCAAACCTCATGCAGGACTGCTGAGAAGTTTATTCTGCCTTTGGCATTCACCGTTTGGTTTTGGCCTGCTTTTTTTCCTTCTCATTTTGTCACACAAGCAAACACCCTCCTTCCAGCCAAGAGGTTGTTGTCAAGGGTTTGCAGACCTGTCTGGGGGTTCCTGCCACCTTTGCCATCCTTCAGGCTTGGCAGACTGCATTCTTCCTGTTAGCAGGGCGGAGGCAGGATTCAAAAGGAATAAAGTTCCACCACACACTCTCCCTGTCTTTTGTGCTGCTGCTTCTGTCTTTAGGTCATGTGAGAAGAAACATAAGGTATCTGAGGACCTTCCAGAAGCTGAAGGGACCTCTGAAAAAGCTGGAGATGACTGTGGAGACTCCAGCTGCCTTCCCATGGATGAAAAGCCCTTGTCAGAGCAGCCAAAGGAATCAGATGCTGGCAGTGGAGAGGGGGAGTCAAACCCGGTTCCTCTTGATACAGGACAAAATAACTCCCTGAGCCCCTCCAGGAGCCGGGCTGGTGACTACAAGGAGAGCGGCACTGGCACCCATGCACCCCGCTGGGATTTTACCACCATCATCTTGCCAAATGTGGCCCCAGACCAGCCGTGCACACATCTGCCCTCACCTGACAACGGGCTCCTACCAGAGAATGTGCCAGGGAGGGAGGTTGATGCAGCTTGCTGGTGTGCACGCATCAATCAGAAACAGGAGAAGCTGTCACGGAAAGAAAGGGAGCAGCGAGAGAGGGAGGGCTGGTACAAGAGCAGTGTCAATGCTGACCGGGAGGTGAGGCGCTGCTGCAACTGGCAGGAATACAAAGCCCTTTTGGAGCAGAGGAGGCAGCAGAGGGTTTGGAGACGACCGCCGCATCTCTGGGACCAAGCCGTCACGCCGCTTTTGCGGCCAGATAAAGCTACCTCATCAGGTAGTGGCTCTGGGAACTTGACAGGGACCCCTTTCTCCCCCCCAACTCTGTGAAACATTGTCTGGTATGCAGCAGCAAAAGGGATGACATGGAGAAGCTGAACGTCAGTTTAGGGGACAGTACCTTGAGAAGGAGAGTCTCATTAGAAGGCCTAGGCAAAGCAGGCACAGAGGAGCCCAGCCATGGACATGGGGAGAGAGAAGAAAGCTTGTCCTCTTCCTTTCCATCTCTCTATAGCCCACTCAAGTGCCAGGATAAACAGGGCCTTGGGAGGTCTTCTAATCCATTCCCCATGTCCTACTGTATTGCAATCCTTCCTGCTAGGCTGTTAGGCATGTGAAATCAGGGCCAGCAAGATGCAAAGCAATTGCAGGGTATTCTGGGCTGTGTGCTGGGAGGAGATGAGGAAGTTGAGGACTTTGAAGTAGCCTGTGGTGACTGTGGTGCTGCCAGCCATTGTTGGAGGAGGAAGGCTCGTGGGTGGTGGTGGAGTGCTTGGAGTGCCCTGGGAGAGAAATAGCTGGTCTGATCCTTTCCTATTCCTTCTCCTTCCAGCTGCGCTCCTCCAGCAGATCAGCGTGCTCCAGCCCTCCCACATCCTGGATGGAGCCTCCCGGTTAGTATCCAGCCAGCCAGCTCATAGCAATTAGGGAGTGGGGGTGTCTTGTGACTGTCCCTGCTTGTGAGGTCTGTGAGATGCTCGCAGCAGCAGCTTGGGAGCTGCCTTGCATCCAGGATGCTGAGAGAATCCAGCACTCTGCTCCATGACCCTGGTGCATGTGCAGTGAGGGGCTGACATTTCCGTGAAGTACCATGTCCTGCAGCAACAGAGCTAGGGCATTCCAGGCCAATTAAAACATTGGGGTTTCTCTCTTTTCCCGCCATTTCCTCTCTGCACCCCAGCCAGATAATCTCCCCCAGAGGTTTGGTTGGGTTTCACCTGTGCCTCTTCCCTGGAATGTGCTGCCATCCCTGCTGCAGTGATTACAAACCCGTGGCTTTGGGACTTTTGTTTCTGCCCCTGCCTCAAAGAGTCTGTGTGGTGTTTGTGTGCAGTCCCTGTAGGGCAGAGCAGTGCTTTGCTTCTGTATCTGTTAGTGGTGCTTCTTGCAAGGGGGTCCGCAGGGAAGGGAGTGTGGTAGATGTGGGGCAGGAGCTTGCTCTGGTCTGACTACAGGAAAGGTCTGGAAAGTAATTAGAACAGTTACAGGGTCAGTCTTTTGAGGAGTGAAGCCTTTCAAAGGGCTCAAACTAGCCAGGCTTCAAGAGCTTTTGCTCCCTTCTTCCTCTGCTGTATCTATACCCCACAATGTTTCATTCAATACGTATGTGGATGTGTTCTCTCTTATGTAGGCTGCAGGAAGACCCAGAGGGCATGAAGATAGACTTCAATGTGTATCAAGCAGATGCTGTGGCCAAGTTTAAGAAGACAAACCCTGGGAAGCCATATGTCAGGATGTGTGTTCGGAGGTATCCATGGGTTTTATGTGTTCTGAAACATAGCAGTTGCTGTTGCGGAAATGAAGTCCTAATGATCTGTAAATGACCCAGCATCTTGTGAGCTTTACAGATCATCGGAGCACTCTGGTTTTTTTGGTTTTTTTTTTTCTTTTGGTTCCTCCTTTGTTGGAGGTTGTGGCTGACAATTCCCCCAGCCCTTGCACTCAGACCACACTATTTGGTCATCTGGTTGCTGCTCATGTCTGAGTGTTACTGGAGTCAGGAGTAAGAAGCCACGGCTGTTTTTATGCAATGCTTGTGAAACTCATGTAGAGCTCAGTTTTGCAGGGACCCATATGGTGCCTGAATCCTCAGCCAGTGCGGATCCCTATGGATTTCTGCAGAGATGTACCTCCCCAGAGCTCACTACGGGCTCAGGGCCATGGGTTTAGTATTTTGATCTTTGTCAAATGTAACTTTAAGATCAGTACGAACAGAGGATAGGTGTCCTCTTTCTTGCTGGATCCAGTATCTGATACTCCACAGGCAAGTACAAAGTTCAGTCTCTGCCTTTTCTAATGTTGGTAGATAGTAAAACTGTCCCTCCTCCGCTCCTGCAGCTGTAGTAGCCAGAGCAAGGAAGGCAGTAATGCAGTTTTACAAAGGTCTGTCGTGAGCAAGTAGGATGATCCTTGCTTTATAAATATTTTCATTTACAAGCAAACAGACTCTGCAGAATTAAAAGGAGGGAAAAGCAGGTCACATGTTGATCCCAGCAACATAAAGATCTTCCTAGCGCAAAGGTATTAAGATTACACTGGATTGGCAATTTGCCAATAGCCCTGTGAGCCACATCTAATAGGCACAGTATGGAGCAGTGTGCAGTTGCCCTTGTTTTTGGCAAAGGATTTGACAGCTCCCAGTTCTTAGTCTCTCAGGGCTGGCAGCCTCCTGCTTTGACTGAAAGGGGTGGGGAAGGTCGCTACCAACTCCCAAGACCAAAGTGAGCTGTTGTGATCATTGGCCAGGATGGCTTTGTCTCTATATTCTTCTTGCTTTGAGAACAACAGGGTGTTTTTCTCTCTGCAGCTTTGACGAGCAGATTCCATCCCTTCGGGCTTTGAAGCAGGTTACGTATCAGAGTGGGGACGTCCCAGTGGTCTTTGCGCTGGTGGATCATGGAGAAATTGCCTTTTATTCGCTAAAGGAGTTCAAGCTGCCAGTTCATGTTAATCACTGAAGTTGCTGTCACTTGCAGAAATGGTATGGGATGAAGGGAATAACTTTACTCAGGATTTGTTTTCTTGATTAATGAAATATTACAAAAAATAGAGCCTGTGATAACTGGAACCTTGGGTAGTTGACCACTTTATTCATTGTTATAGACTTCACCCAACCAGATGGCTCAGCTGTAATAGCAAAATTTACAGCAAACAAGTGTGTATGGCTTAGCTGGGCATTTCTGGACTGGAATACACACTGCTTTGTTCTTGAAGCCACTGTTTCTCCAGCTTTCTCATCTCATGGACCACTAGTGTGCCTTGTCTGAGTCATCTTTGGCTGACCTGTGGACCATTAGAAAACACTTTACTAGTGATCCTCTTGTCACATGATAAGAACCACTGTGCTACACCAGTCAAATGGTTGGAGAGTCATTGAGGTCAATCAGGGACAGAATAAGCTGATCAGATCAGTGGTGGTGTCATGAGCCTCTGTCATTCAGCTATGCCAACAACCATCAGATCAGATTCTGATCTGAAAAAGGCACAAGCCATAAAACTCAGCCACCCGGAGTAAAGTTTCCAGGCACTTGAGAGCAGGAAACTGTGCCTTGAATGCTATTTCATCAGCCGGAGATCACAGAAGGCCCCGGAGCATTGCAGATGACACCCAAGCCTCATGCTGTAGTGGCTGTGCTGAGATACGCTTTGGCCACACAGCATTGTGCCGTATTAAAGTTTGGCCACCAATATCAGCACACTGTATCTGATAGTCTCACCAGGGCTGTACCGCAGCCCCTTCTGTTTCAGCCTGACGTCTTCTTTTCTGGCTGTGGATCCTTGTCTTTTCTTTTGCAAGTGAGAGATCCCTGAGTAAACAAGCTACAATTCCTCATGAGCCTTCCAGTCCTATGGCTGTTGTGCTCCAAACTGAGGACATCATTGCTTTCCAGGCCCTACTGTGGGAGCTTTCCACCAGGATATCCAGGTACCAAATTTGCTTTAGCCTCTATGCAAAAGTGCCAGTGACGGGTGCCAGAAAGTCTGCTCAGTGGATAGAAGCGTGCTGAGCATGGCTGTGTTCAGTATCAAGGTTCTTCAGAACTGTAATAGCAACTGGTTTAGATGCATTTTTTTTGATATTTTTTTAGTTCTTTTTGGAGATGGGGCGAAGGTTAAGCAATAAAAAAGCCTTTGCCAACAGTGCGAGCTTCTCAGTGTGGTTCTTAATTCCTGCAGAAAGTTATGCAGAGGGAGACAATCTTGGGGAGGCTACTGGGACCCCAGTAGCACCAGCTGGTGAATGCTTGCTCGTGGTCATACAAACCTGTGTCTGTGTAACCCTGCTCCTACACCTGTCTCTGGATCCAGCCGCTGCCCTGTTCCCTGGGAGGGCAGCATGACTCCGAGCCCGGAGAAGTCCGTGTATCTGCGTGCAGTTCCTGTCGGCACACACCACCTTGCCACCTTCCTCCTGCGTGGTCAGAGGTATCGTAGCCCAAGGTGACAGGGATCTGCTGCAAGCACTGCGCCTGGTCCTGTTTCATGCACACGCCCCTGTTATCAGATGCTGGAAGTCAGCAGGGCTCTGCTGAGGTGAGGGTCTGACGGCTCCTCCCACACGCCCTCCCCTTCCTCTTCCTCCCTCCTTTGAACAGTGCTTTTGCTCTGATAGTCCTCTTCAAACGCTGGGGTTGTTGGCAGCTCCAGTCTGTGCCCTCAGCATTCTCCCAGACTGTTTTGCAGATTAAAGGCAGTGGGAAGAGAGTTTCTAAGAACAGGCGCAGCCAGAAGAGCTCCAGTCCGACCCACAGGGCTCACGTTTGTCCTGGAATTAGGTCAGACTCACTCCTGTTGATTTCAATCAGTCTCATCTGCTTATGCCAAGGTGGAATTGTATCGATGAACTCTACAAGAGCCACCCAGTGAGTTTCGCTGGGGCAGAGACTCCCTGATTCAGCACAAAATAATTACAATTTAATAACCACTGCAGGGAGGATTGAGAAACTGTGGCTGCCTTGTTCAGCACCACAACATCTGACGGTGCCTTTACCGGGATGGGGTTATGATGCAGACTGATACCACTGCTTCATTTTGGCCTGTGATGCAGATCAGCTGGATGTTGCAAGAAGATGACAAAAAAGAGTATTTTATTTGAAAAACATCACTCTTGGACGCTTGGCTGAAACGTTGACCGTTACTGGCCCCTTGTCAGAGGTAATTTCAATTTTGCATGGATGCAGAGAGGTTGGCAGACCTTGCACTGCCCTTGCACTCCACGTAACTACTGATTCCTTGCCAGCTGCTGTTGCTTGAAGTAGGACGTGGACTGTCCGCAGCCCAGCTGTGTGGCAAGGTAGCGGCAGTTGCGTGGCCCTTTCCAACTGAGGCTTCAACTTTCTGCTAAGTCTTTCCGTCTCTTTCTTTTTTGCAACTGCCGACAGGTTGGCACCTTCCCTCGGCTTCGCACTAAGTCCCTGCCCCTCGCGGGCTGGCGGACGAACGGAGGCGGGAGGAGGGGGCCTGACACGTATGGGAGCCCGCTTTTCCGGCCGGCTCTCGCTGGCCTCGGCCGGTGCTCGGTGCCGGTCCCCGGTGCCGGTGCCCGGGTTTCCCCGGGGCCAGGGCGGGCGGTGCGCTCTCCCCGAGCAGGCAGCGCGGCCGCCCGTGTGGCAGTGGCCGCTTTCTGATTGGCTCCGAGGGAGCGGAGTGCTGAATTATTCATGACCGCGCCGGATGAAAGGGAGGCGAGACAGCGGCTCAACTTAATTTGCATGCGGGACCCCGCCCCAGGAGGGCGGTTTGCATCTGTGGGGCCGCGCCCCGTGGGGACGGCTTGTCTACGAAGCCCCGCCCTATGTGGGCGGTGCGCCCTCGAGCCCCCGCCCCGCCGCACCCCTCCCGGAGGTGCCCGGGGAGGGAGGCTGCCGCCGCCGCGCAGGCGAGGGGGGAGCGGAGCGGAGCGCGGCCGGGGCGGCCCGGCTCCAGGCCCCGCAGGTGAACGCGGCTCGCTGGGGTTCCGCGGGGTGTACGGGGCCGGGGTCGGCCTGGCGGGATAGGCTCTAGGGCGGGGGTCCTCGCGACGGGTCCGGCCAGCGCGGCCCCGGCAGGGCTCGCTGCGGCGGGCNCCGGCCCGGACGCACTGGGGCTGCCCGCACCTGAAGCCCCCGTGCCCCAGCGCACCCCGGGACACCGGCCTTGGCTCGCCCGTAGAACTTCAGGCGCTGGCGTTGAGGGGTTGGGTTTGTTCGGGGTTTGTGTTCGCCTTTTGTTTTGTTTTGCTTACCAAGTTACTGCGTTTGTTCTGGCCGGAGCGCGTAGCTGAGGGGTGCCGCACGGAGCCGTACATCCTGGGATTTTCTGGCGGAGGTCGCGGCTGTGGCCGCTCGCTCCAGAACTTCCTGGTTTAGTCCTCGCCGCAAGTGGGTCCGGGCCGGGGGCGCTGCCGGGGCGCTGAGCCTCCCGGGGGGGTGCTGCTGGGAACGGCCCCGCCACGGAGGCTCCGGCAAGAGCCGCGGCCGCTCGGGAGCCGTCCCCGGGTGGCCTCTCGCGCTGCTTCTGCCTCGTCCTGCCGTGGGAGATGTCCCTGCCTGCAACCTGTCCTTGCAGGTCTCTATCTGCTACGACTGGCTCGAAGCAGATGCGATTAATAAGAATTGCAATGTCTCCTTTGGGACGCTCTGTTAGCATTTGCTTTTGTTTGGTTTTCCTTCGAATCCCTGCCCATATTAAATATATCATGTTACCAGGGGTTTTTTTCCTCCCCAAAGTGGTAAGAGCTTGATGGGTGAGGGAGCATGTTACTTCTAACAGACAGTGAGCAGGAGAAACAAGTTGTTTAGCCTTTGTCTCGGGTTGCCCTGCAGTTGTGGCATGGGAACAAGCTGGTTACTGACATCTCCTCTCTGGAGGTGAGGCTTAACCTTGGCTTTGGAGAAAGTTTTGTGTGTTTATATCTAGTGTTGTTAATGGTGTAGGGCAGTTGAAGTAGACTTCTGGGTCTGTGTTTCTGCAATCTAGTGGCACAAAGCTTTACACTCGTGTGAGGATAGTGACAAGATAAGGAGGACAGCTTCACTGAGATAATAAAAGTTGTCCGTTGTAATGTGTTACTTGATGGGGAATGCTGCTCTTTGTAGTCATCCGAGAGCACTTCAATCAACTGGAATATCTCGCTTTACCAAGTCCCAGGTGAAGCTGTATGCCCAAAGCAGCTGCCTGGTGATTTTAGCTTTGATTTGGGAAGTTGGTGCTTCTGGCAAGCGGAATGCAAAGTGGTGGTACGTCCCAAGGCTTCTCCGTGCATCCTGGCACGTTCGTTGTAAAGACAGCCTGGCCCACAGAGGGGACAACGATGATCTGTGCAAGTAGTGAGCAGTCCTGCTCAGTGCTGCTTGTAGCCACTTCAGGGGCTCCATTTGGTTTACAGTATTGAAAAGGGAGAAGAGTTCTCAAACATCTTCATAGGATGGTGCTGAGGAATGTCTCTTACTTGGTTTTGAACAAATTGCATCTGCTGTAACTACCGACCGAAGAAAATTATTGGAGGAATTAAACCAGTTGAGAGTCCTATATCTTCTAGTGGCTTTTTGGTACAGTAATGTGATTATTACTGGGAATTGCTTATGGAAGAGGTGTGGTTTTTTTCTTGGCTGACATAGAGGCTTAAGAGATGTCAAAGAGTAAGAGGTTTTAAACATATATAATGTAATGCAGTTAGTACATGGCAATAAAAGTATGTGATACTGCTAGTAGCCTGGTCTTACTTTAAAATAGCTTATCAAAGGAGGGACTGGTGGTAGCTAAAAGTTTGATTTCTGTGCAGAAATTCCATGGAAATTCCAATTCTCATCTAAAGGTTTCTTCTAGCTAGATCTCTCTGTGTTGCTTTAAGAAGCAAACGCTTTTGTGGTTTACTCCGTTGACCCACTATGTTTGGTGTAAAATTCTGTTCCACAGTTACAAGCTACTCTTGCATTTGAATCATGCTTCTTAGTAGAAGCGTACAAAGAGTTTTGCATCATGTGCAATAATGGTGTTCAGTGCAAAGACTTTGTTCTGCTGTAGTGTTTTGAAACTTCATGTTGTCATGCTCCCATGACAAGGAGAACACAATTTGAGTCATAATGACACACAAGGTTTGCACAATTAGTAAATTCATTAAAGTGGGCAGTCCCTGGTAACTCCAAGCACAAAGCTGTGAAAGTACATGAACTTGCCTGATTTGTATGATTGGTTCTCAAATTATTTTCCAAGAGTTCTTGGGGAATCTATCTCTGATCTTTTATTTAATATTTTCTGTGTTTTGGGAGGGCGGCCACCTGCATGTAGTGTTGGCACAGTCTGTTCAAGTTGTTCATTTAACTGTCTGTCTCTCCAGGTTCACAAAAATAAATCCTTTTTAGAGGAGGATCTTTTGGTTTAGCTCTCTGCTAGTGCCTGACTACTGTATTCAAGGTGCATCTGAACACTCCTGTTTACAAAACTGTGCGTGCTGGGGGGCTAGCAGTTCATCAGCAGTTGTGTTGTGTAAGGGAGATCTCTGCATGGTCTCAGTAAACTATGAGATTAATGTTGTCAGAGCATCTTCCCACTGAAGCCTCATCCTGGGAAAAGGGGGTGATATCTTATACTTCTAAGCTTTCCACGTGCTGCAGCTGTTCCTTCCCTTGCTCTAGCTGTTCTGTTTGGCTTGCTCTTTCTTCTTGAATATCTGTCTTGATGGTGTGTTACAGCCGAGCGTGATTGTAGAGGTGAACTTTACAGTGACAGCCCAGTTAAAGAGTAGCTAGGGGTTGTTTCATTGATTTCAAGCTAAAAGTGTTCTTAAACTCGTAATTTCACAGTGAGTCATGTCCCATGATTCTGATGGCTCCTGTAATCGATAAACTTGATAGGACTAGTATTTAAATGATGCTTTGAATCATTTTTGTTGTTGTGAGATCATTGGTGCTAAGGAATAGTATGTGCAATTTTTCGTGTGCAATTGACCTGGCCTCTGTTCTGTTGCTGCTGACTTTGTTGGTAACAGGAACAAGGCAAACTTCTGGGTGCGGGAGGAAACCTAGTTTAGACAAGGCCATGGCGGTGACTGTTTGTTATAGGAGCACTAAATGCTTGTAGTTCAAACAAAGCTTGTTGATAAGGCCTCTTTTATTTTAGCAGGGTTGATAATACTTTATCAGATGCATAGGTAGAAGTTCTCCCTTTAAGGACCTATGAGCAGGAAGGGGTGACAAGGAAGGAATGAAAAGGAGATCTTAAAGCAAGGCAAGATTTAAGAGTTCTTGAGATACTTGACGGCATTTTGAAAAGAAAGCTGTTGGACCTTATCCCATTGAAAACCTGTTCAAGTTGAGTAAAGGTTGCCTACGAAGCACACAGATGGTACCTTGCAACTCTCCTACATGAGCAAAATAAACTCATTATGAGTATGTTTTTGTTGTGGGGTTAACTTGGGACCATATCCACACTTAATACTGTCTACGTAGTAAAAACTTCTGACCTGGGCTTCCTCATCTTGTGAGACTGGATTAACTTGTGTGACTTACAACATTGGTTTTCTTATACTTTTGGCTGGAAATACCACTATCATGGGAGGACAAAATTGCAACAAATTTCTACAAAGGGTAATTTCTGCCCCAGCAGATGGAGAAAATCCAGAGTGTCTTGGCACGCTGTGCATGGGCATCAAGACACATTGTTGCATGCAAAAGCAATGAAGACAAAGCAAAATGTGGAGCTCTGATGGGATTTCTACTACACAGCAGTGAGGAACAATTAATGCTTCTCCTAGGAAGAAGCATTTGACCTTCTATTGAATATGGGTCTGTCGTGAGACGTGGCATGTGTACTTGCCATAAATCTCAACATCTAAAATGAATGGAGCTGAGCAAGGAAGCCAGGATGAAATCTGGTTTCGATGTTAACTGCTTCTTAGTCTGTGATTAGAAACAGGATCATCTTGCGACTTGTGTTTTCATTGCCTTTCCATATGAATAGCAAAGAGCTTTTGTTTTGTGGCTGGATCTAATCAAATGAGGTGAAAAAGGGTACCTCATCATATTTAGCTAAGCATTCAGCTAATAAAGTGGCAGGAGCTCGATGTACAGGGCACTCTGAGCTTTGCTGTCCGGTGTCCATGTACTGAATATGTACTGAATTGGGATTGACTCATCCTTGGGCTGTAAACAGCTGACCGCAGTGCATCTTAGAAGAAGAGAATGTTGCACATAGTTTCTGGTAAAAGGCTCTTCTTTGAAAGCCTAAAGAATTGTTTCCTTGGAAAATGAGAACATTAGATACGTGCAGACCTGGCATGGCTTCAGAGGCTACTGGAGAATTCCTCTCTGGCTACTGGTAGCCACAACTGTTACCATATGGTTGTAAATGCTGACTGGCAGATAACTGTAGAGCACGTGGGATTGGAGTTTTATGTAAGACACTGAAGGTGTGTGGGAAAGAAACTGGTCTGCTAATATGTAAATGTGCATCTGGAAGATAAGATTATACAGATTGAGGAATCTTTTTGTTTTTCTAGAATTGGAAAAGGCACTTGCTTATTGTGCTAAAAAGAAAATTCTTCTCATTGACAAGAGCCTTGTAAACTTGTAATAATAATTACGAGTCTGCTTGGACAACCTGTGCAACAGTGGATGCCATTCTTTTCATTGTTCCTTCTTTGCCTTTGCTCAAAACTGCTTTTCCTCTCATCTCCTCCCATAATGTGACACTCGAGAATTCTTTGGTCAGGCATGAAACCCTGACACAAGTCAATGAGAGATGACTTTTGTAGCATGCCTTCTCTGATTGTAATGGACACATCAGCTTGTCAGGATGACGTTTCTTCAAGTGAGTTACTGCTTGATTCTGAACTACTATGCTCCTTAGCCAGTTGAGCAAGTTGTTGTGGGCTGGAGTGTGAATGCTAGATCTCTTGCATAAGCAGGTTAAAACCGCATGCTTCTAGATGCAATTAATATTTCAGGATAAAACATTCTAGCAGGGTGTTAAATATGAAGTAGCATCTCTCTCAAATCAAACCCACTCTTCTCCTTACTTTGCTTCTGACAATGAGTTTGTCTCTGCTGTTACAGCTGAGGAGGTCTCTTTCCCAAAGTCGGGAGGAAAATTAGTAGAGTTTCTCTGTGGGTTTGCCTAGTTTAACAGGTCCAGGATATTGATTGACAGTGGGAAAGGGTGCGTCTCTGGCACTTTCCTTTCCTTGTCTGGCTAAGGGCAAACTGTGTGTTGTACATGGGTGTGATATGCTCTCCTTGCATAGCACATCAGCTTGTCACTGCTCTGTAGCTTTTGCTAACTTAGAGTAAATATAGCCTTGTGTAAATATGTCCCTCTTTCTCTCAGGAATGTCTGGTGAAAGAAGACTTATGATCTGAAACAATTTTTGAAATTTCAGTTCAGGTCCTTAAATCATTGTAGAAGGATATACTTTCCAAGTAACCTACACTTCTATTCTTCCTCTCTTTTTGGGGTCCCCTGCTATATGTGTTTCTGTGCATATTCTTCATCCCTGCATGTGCTGATGGCATGGTTCATGAACACACGAACACACATGCCTCTAGCTGCCTGCTCAGAGCCAGTTTTCTCCATGGTGAGTGGAGATGCTAGTGATTCTAGGTGGGGACTACGTGACTTAGGCTCTTGGTGCTGATGTGATCTCCTGGTCCTCTGAACCAGGACTGCATTGCAGTCCTCTTATTGAGCTCCGGACAGTACTGTGTAGGTGTCTGGAGATTTTGGAGCGTGAGCAGGAAAGGTAAAAGGGGATTAATGCAACAAAGAGGTACAAGTTCTAGCTCGGGGAGTTTCTACAGGGACTTCTCAATATATGGCGATGGAGTATCCTGTTTATAATACCATTTCCCTTTTTTGGTCCTTCACAGCTGGTAAGGCCCTGCTAGAAACCATTTGAAAAACAATTCAAGCTCCTCAAGAATGGTTGGCTGATTTAAGACATTAGCCAAAGACCATCGTTATTGGCAGGAGCACACAGATAGCCACCTTATTTGCCAGGTCTGCTTACTCCCATCTGTACAGATGGACTGTGAAAGCTCTCTTCCCTCAATCACCATGCAGCCCTACAGTTTGAACAAGGGCTCAAGGCCCGCGGGGCACCGGACAGTCCCTTTGGTGCTCCTGGTCCCTCTCTTCTGCTTGTGACACTAGCC